>JABUQX010026444.1:0-12500 GCA_015478945.1 Trachelipus rathkii
AACAGAAAAAACATATATAGTATTAAATAAATTATTAGATTATATATTTATATATATTATATATTATTTAATAGTTAATGATATAGTATATTAGTTAACTATTAATATATTGGTATAGTATATATTATTTTATTATATTTATGTAATATATATATAATTATTATATATATTTAATATATTGATATGATAGGTAACTAGCTATAATAGTATATATTATATTAATATATTATATTAATTAAATAATATTATATTATAATTAATATTTATATATAGTTATAAAATATATATATATAATGATTAATATTATATAATATATTAATATATATATAGTAGTATAATAGTATATATGATAATATAGTATTTATATTAATATTATTATTAATATTATAATTAATTAGTTATTAATAAGTAGTATATATATATAAGTATAATAATAATGAATATATATATAGTATTATAATTTAAATTATTAGTTATCAGTATATAGTAGTATATATATATAGTTAACTATATGTATATTAATTATTTAAGTATTATATTATATATATATTAATAATTATTAATAATAATTAATATATTATATATATATATATATAAATGATTAATATTATATATATATAATATTGAGTTTACTATATTAGAATGACTGACGAATAGAAATTGATTTTTGAAAAAAGTCGATCAGTTAATAAATATTGCAAAAATTGATCGAAACATTTAAAGAAGGATAAATATATGAAGGTTCATAAAAGAAAATAAAATAAGATCAGAGTACACGAACGAACAAATTCACTATTTTATATGTTCCAAGTCACTTACTTATATATGCTCTTTATTAAGCTGAACGCTATTACACGAGATGACTAACATCTCGTCTATCGAATAACATAATGATATATAATAAATATAACGGGAGTCAATATGAAGCTATTTTAGGAAACAAAGATTTTTGAAGATTAACCCGAATATATATTATCTATATGTAAGACTGATGAATAGTTTGCATATCGCGAATTCAATCACAGAAAATATTTTATATCAGGTATATAAGTGTCTAGAAAGGGAGTGATACTATATTGAGGTATTCCTAATAGTAATCCTCACTAATTTGCATACAATATATATACGTTTTACTTAGTATTATAAAAGGTAATATCTTATATAATTATTTTAATTTATATATAAAAAAGATTAGATATATTAAATATTATATATATAATATATAGATTACAGTAATTATAATTAATTGAGTATTTATAAAAAAAAAATAGAAAAAGTTATAAAAAGAATTATAAATAATAATTAATATATATATATTAAAATATATTTTAATATAAATATATAATAATATATATATATATGTAGTATAAAAATACATATATATTTAGGTAAAATATAAATTAATACACTCACAAATCATAAAAACTATAATATAAAATTAATACTATATATATAATTAATTATAAACTAAATTATATTCTTAAAAAATAATAAAAATATATAGTAACTGTCATATTTGTTATATTAGTATTTAATATTATATATAATTATAAGAGTCACTCACATTATATATATCTCATAGTCATTTAACTTATATATCATATATAATGAATAGTCACTATATAGTATATATAGTGAGTAATCAGTCTATATATATACTATAAGGTGAGGTATATTAATCGCTAAATAAAATATGAAAATTATATTTATATAGTTATATTATAATATAACTATTGGATATCACTAATTTATAAAATTTAAAATATTTTTATAATCTTGATTGAGAGAGAGAGAGATGCAGAAGGAGTTGAGCTATTAAAGGAGAATAACAATATCTGTTTTAGATAGTTGTTGGCTTAGGTCTGAATTTAAGTAATTGGTGATGGGATCTCGTCGATGTTCCGCAGTGTGCACTATGAACGAGCCCGCCTACTGGTTAAATAATATATTATACTAGTAATTATAATATATAGTAATATGCTATTGTATATATTATCATTATAGTATATCGTATAACTCGTTATAAATTATAAGTTTAATTAGTAGGATTGAATGTATATACTATTTAGTTTATGATGTATATGTAAAGTATAGTTAAATTTATTAAATATGTAATTATCTTATATTATTAATTTATGTGATATAAATTTTATTTGAGTTATAATTTATATATGTATTTATGGTTATATATTTATCATATATTAATGGTATAATATTACTTAGTATTATATTAATTATGAATTAGTTAAAACTATTAATTGAATTAGATTAGTTAATTCATTGTATAAATTTATCTATTCAAATTCATTAGCTTAATATATAAGGTAAGGTATTTATCCCTATGTTGTGAATTATCATATCGTTTGGTTATCGTTAATTTGTATAGCGACAATGATGAGAGTCATCGATTGTATAGTGCAGATTAATATGAGTTACTATAACAGCGTTGCTTATTTTGAGATGTGAGACGATAGTTTTTGTTGCCAAAAGTACTCATATTTGGAAAATATTTTGTAAAATCGATTTTGTTTAGTATATATATTTTATTTCTATTAATATTCGCAAATATAAGTTAACTCTCTAAGCACTTGTATAATTTATATGTAGTCTATTATATTTATAAATTAATGTATAAATCATTATTGTTAATATTCACTAATAAATGTAGAATACTATAATTATATTATTTAATAAATATATATATGATAATATATACTTTAGATATTTAGTTAATATGAAAATGTCTTATGTAATTATAATATGTAATTCATATTATTGTTATTTATATTAAATATATGTTAATATATATATATATATTATTAAAATTATGTATAATTCTTTACGCATTGTTAGTATAATGTGTAATACACTTTGTTAAATATAATATAATATATTAATAAATTAATTATAATTATATAATATATATATATATATATATATACTATATATATAATATATAGTTAAGTATATATATATATTTTTAAGTTAAGTATATATATATATTATATATATATATATATTAATAATATATATATATATATAATATATAATTATATTAATAATAGTTATAATATCTATTAAGATTAATTAATAATATATAATATATAACAGTGTATGTGTAATAAATATATATAATATATAATATTATAAGATAGATATATAGTATATATATATAGTATATATAATATATATTAAATATATTTATTAATTATTAATTATAATTAATAATTTTAATGTTATGTCATTTTAAAATCGAAGTATAAAACTCGTAAGGATTGTATTTTTATATATTTATATATTAATTAAAAAGTTCTCACCTCACGTAGTAGCAGTTAGAGGTATAACTTAATATTATAATAGTAATGAAGAGAAAATTATTCTGGGTAATTTGACGACTAGCACCTGTGAAAGATTGATCCTGCTTAGTTAGCGATCAATAGACAAGAGAACAGATTTAAGGTATTTTCTAATTTACGCATCCTGATAGCGACCGTGGTCGACGCGATCATTATAAGCAATTCTAGTTCTCTCTGCGACATACAGCTTACTTCGAAATAGATTTAGTTTCCAACTATGGAGTTTGCTGTAACAAAAATGTCCAAGTGTGTGCTATTGTGACTTAATGAAAGCAAGCCATTTGAGTGTCCACAGCATGATATGAACGCTCCTGAAAAATAATGACTCACATTGTTATATTTTCACACGTAACAATAATTCTGACAGGCAGGGTAAAGCCGTATATTTCAACAATTTATTTGAAGAGCTGTTCGAAAAATAATACCATAAGATAATTATGATACAGAGGTGATAAAATCACACAAACACCAACAGCACACAAATCACACACACACACACACACCCACACACATACGCACACTCATATATATATATATATACGAGGATATACACTAATATTTAGTCTATTGTGTTCTATAATTTCTTAGTTACTATTTTTATGAGCGATGGTTATTGGAGATATATTATATATATATATATACAATATTTTTATTCCGCTGCAATTTAATGCGCGTGCAGCTATAACACGCAATGCGCCTTCTTTTATAGTGAGTGTGAAAGTGTGATTAGAGAGACATCCGAAGTCTGATATGATCGAATAATTCACCATTATGTACGGATGTTTTGGGATTCTAAATATTAAGAAGGAATTACGGTAACAGAGTGGTGAAAGTAGGGATTTTGGGACACACATACTTTATTTTATACATTATATTATGATAATCTCATGTCAACTAATGATTGTTATGATATTTTATAACCTGTCAACAGTGTTTTTAAAGATATATTATTTAATCACACGTCTGTCGAAAATGTATTGTAACATTACAATATCTGTTGAGATCCTAACATATCGAAGTTAATTTTACAGTTACACTAATTCAAGTTATTAATTATTAATTTAACCTTTGATTTATTTTATAAGAACCTATTTCAGATTATTATTAAGATACAATCGATTATTTAAGTTACCATCGGATTAATTTAAAGTTTAATCACCTATTTCGATTAAGTTACCTTCAAATATTTAAGTTTACTTCGACTATTGATGTATTTAAGAAGTTTACCACCTTTCGAGATTATTATATATTAAGTTATACTACGTATTTAGATTATTTAAGTATTTATCCTCGAGTTATATTTGATGATATAACTTCGAGTGATATAAAGTAATATAACTCTTCAAACTAATTTATATATAATTACTTTATCATACAGTTAGATATTAACAAGTCTCTAGCGATATATATACGGATTTATATTAATATAATTATAATCAGTTAACCTATATAGATAATAGCTATTTACGTATTCTCTTTTTAGATATTTAAGTACCTTTGTACTGCTATTTCTCTTTTTGATATTACGAATTAATATATTTGTTGTAATTTTTTGAAAACCGTTAAGGAAAGATAACAAATAGGCCTCGGGGATAATCACTTTAACCACTAGAGGACGTAAACGATAGAGAGATGACGTAGAGCAATTATATCAATATTATATAAGTGTACAGTAACACTGACTCAAGGCTATATAGTAAATAAAACCTGAGCACCAAATTGTATATAATTTATTTATATAGTATTAAAATTGATTATTATATGAAAAATAAACTATTAATAACAAATATAACTGATTTACATTATAGTTATATTTCTTATGTTAATCTATATATATAATATATAGTATAGTATCATCTGTAATATTGCAAAGTAGAACCTGTTAAGTCTCTATAAGAGGAGGGTTGACAAAGAGAATAAACGGCGGAGTGAGGAGGGCACTATATAAGTCCAGCCTAACTGAACCCCTATAAAATTCTGGCGAAATAAAAATATCTGAATCCTATATGTATTGTTTGCTCTATATTTTAGGCGAGATTTATTAAAGGTGTTTAATCAATCCAGGTAGACCTAAAAACTAGAGTATATTATAAGAAAGCTATACCAATTCAGCGGGATAGATTATCCCTAAAGAAAGGATAAGTATATATATAACATCATCTAAATATTAAAATTTAATTTAAATTTTGCTTAAAAGGGAAAAAATATTTTTAATTCCGCACAAGGAATTTCAATATGTATATTATAATAGAGAGAGTTTCGTTCTAAATTATTTGTAGCATTGATAAT
The DNA here is from genome assembly GCA_015478945.1 of Trachelipus rathkii. Taxonomy (NCBI): domain Eukaryota; kingdom Metazoa; phylum Arthropoda; class Malacostraca; order Isopoda; family Trachelipodidae; genus Trachelipus; species Trachelipus rathkii. The sequence goes on from JABUQX010026444.1 coordinate 5,646, forward strand.
CAACTAGCCTTGTGCTTTATTATCAGTCTAATCTTCTGTCAGAGAAGCCATAGTTATTTCCGCTGGAAACTCTCAGTAATGTTACGAGTATAAAATATTGCATTATTTTAATGAGAGTCGGAGATCTGATAAAAACTGGCTAAATATATATAATTTAAATAATATTAAATATAATATAATAATATATTATAATTTAAATATATATATATATATGATATAATATATATAAATATATAATATATTAAATAATATAATAAAATATTAATAAATTAAGCATTAAATAATAATTATTTCAATTATAATTAACATTCTAAATATATTAATTAATAAATATATAATCTAATTACAAATCCTATATGCCCACCCCCCATTAAGTGATAAATTCTGTCCTAGCACAGCCCATTGTATAATTATATATAATTAAGATATAAATTATATAATGATATATATAATTATTATATGATGAATTATAAATAACTCAATATAAGAAAATTAAATACAAGAATGTATATAAATATATATAATATATTATAATAATATACTAAATAATAATAATATTATAATATAAAATAATTTTATTCAAAAACTAATTATTTTCCTAATAATAAAATAATAGTAGAAATAATAAAGAATAATAATAATATTAAAACAATTAATTAGTTTAATATAATATTATTATTAAAATTATTATTATAATGAAATATTAAAATATTGGTGATAGAACGTACACTGTGAGAGAATAAACAAGGAGAGGCCTGCTAGCTATCAGCCACTGATGAAACCTAAGCAGCCTCCGGGAATGAAATAAAGCGACCATCTATGATATACCGAGGCAAAGCGATTCATCTTCTAGAACAGGCAAGTCATCACTACCAATCTATTGAAGTTGTTCTCAAGACACTCACATGTTACAACACACCTTTCAATATAATTAAATATAATTATATAAAAAAACTCTATAAATATTAAATAATATAATATATGGTTAATAGATATAGAATTAATATATATAAATGATATATATATAAATATCAATAATGTATTAATAAAAAATAATTATATATATAATTAATGTATTATTATATTAATTATATTATATATATAATATTCACAGAAATAAGGTATATAGTAAACATATGTATATATCATCACTAATAAATAGGCTGTATTAGACTAATCTTAATTATGAATGATATATATTAAATTTTAGTAACTATTACTAAATAAAGTTAGTAAAATAACTAATAGAGTATCACTTGAGTTATTTTTATTATTTAATTTGAATTTTAATTTATTCTAATTATTATATGTATTAATAGTGAGTACATATCATGAGGTAATTATTTTAATTAATAAAACAAACCTATTTTATCACGTTTAGCATCTACTTGATTGTGCACCATAAGTTACTAATCCACAGTAGCTAGGTTAGGTCTGCGTTTTGTGCATTCCACGATTATCCCTCTAGGTTATAAGGTCCTAAGTGAACGGGCTATTATTAATTTCTTAATGGAAGACACATAAACGATTCCATTCTAAGGTATATTCCTACTGTATAACGGCTTTTCAGTCTAAGGTTATATGGATAAAGTAGTTAGTTAGGATATACACACAGATTCAATAACAATATAATAATATATATATATATATATTAATATAGTATAATATTATTATAGAAATTAAATATATTATTAATTACATATATATATATAATATATATTAATTATATATATTAATAAATATATATAATAATATAGTATATATATATATATATATATTAATTAATTATATTAATATATAAATAATATTATATATATATTAAATATTTAATTAATCTACTATATATATATAATAGTATATATATAGAGTTATATATATATTAATAATATAGTTATATATAATTTATATATATTACCAATGCAGCCAAATTTGAACGTTTCGTTTGTCGTCCTCAAGCACCGACTGGCTGACTGAGAGTCTGCAAGCTAACCTATAGAGTCTATAGCGAATCAACTAAAGATATAGCATTCACTGAACCTAAAAATAACCGAAGACCGAGGATTAGAAGTTTAATATAAATATATAAGATTAAATTCAGATTTTATTTTTAAGATTTGAAAGTACAATAGATAATTTCTCAGTATAGACACAGGGAATTTACATAAGTCTTCCAGAGGAACACAACAGAAACTAACTGTGAAACCTTCAGAGATGTAACATATATTTAAATTCCTTTCATTAAGACGGTAAAGTTCAAAATTATGAAGTAAGGATCAAAAAATTGAATACTATTAAAAAAAAAACTAATCCAATAAATAAAATGTAGAAGTGTGTGTCTTAAAAAACAAGGCAACATTGGATAATAAAAAGTTTTCACAAAATGAGATAAAAGGCAGCTCAGTATCTTTTCCAACTAGTCTCTAGAAATATCCACCAACAATATATCAAAAATGTTATGGCAACAGGTCCTCAGATGTGCATAGACACAAGCTATAAATCAGAAAAAATTATAGGAAGAGGAAAAAGAAAGTGTCACATTAATAAATAATATAATATTATATATTATAGATATAAATTATATATATATATATTAGTATAATATATAATATATTATATATAATATAAATGATCTGTATAAGCTAACATAATAACAGTATATTAAATATTAATTATTAATAAGTAATAATATATATATATATATATATATATATAATATATATATATATATATATATATACTAAGTGCAATAAGCAACATATGCACTGGGTAGGACCAGTAGCTACTTTATATTTATTTAAGAACTAAATAATAATATACAAAAGAAAATAAAATACATAAATAAAAAGTAAATATATACAGAAATTGTAATGTTAACTAATTACTAAGTAAATAAATATTACAAAAAATTTAATATAACAAAATCAATAAAAAAAATATATTAACAATAAAAATTGAAAGCATATTAGTGCCAAGCCTGTCTTTGATATATACTAGTAATATCTGGAAAGCGTATCATCATAACACTATCTTAAATGTTAAAAATATATACTATATAAATATTTTGCAAATGTCTAAAGTTTTAATGCTATTTCGAGAGACAAATATGTCTAAAAAGAAGGCGTAACAAACATTTACTACCGGATTTGGTAGTTATTTGTTTTAAAAAATTCTATTTTGAGATAGTATCCATATGTATTTCACACTTATAGTCATTATTAATTAATCTCATTATATAATATAATTATGATATATATATTAATATAATGTATTTATATATATATTAATAATTAAGTATATAGTATATATATATATAATTAGTATTATATATATATAATATTAATATAATATATATATATAATATATATATAATATATTAAATATATAATTTAATTGAATTTATATATAATATATATATATATATATATATATACTATATTAATATATTATGATATAATTATATTACTTAATAATATATATATATTATATTATATATAATTATATATTAATAAATATAGTATATATAAGTATATATATATATTATATATAATATATATATATAATATATATAGATATATATATTATATAAAATATATTATATATATAATATATTTAAATATATAAATTATATTATCATAGAAGAGAGAGAAGATGAAGAGAAGAGAGAGTAAGAGAGAGAGGGAGAGAGATATGGTGGTCAGTAGAGAAGGAGAGAGAGAGAGAAGAATTGACCGAGATGACACAGTGTACAACATACAGTATGTACATTTTATTTCAAGTAAGATGAAGTGGGTTTGTGATTTTTTTTTTGCTTACCATAACGTAATTGTGATTATAATAAATTAACGTATTGTTGTGTATTATATATATAGAAGTTTATATAAATTAATTTTATTTGAGTTATATTAATATATATGATGCAAATGAGAAGTTAAATGTCGAATAATTGCTTAATAAAAATCACAGCTAGATGAGATGGATTGAGATCTGTTTACTTGCCTTAGAATATGAAATCTTATATCAAGACCACGAGTGAGTGATGAAAGATGGCAAGGGTAGTTGATTGGAAAAACAGACTACTTAGATCTCACTTAATGCGAAAAAGGAAAATTCTAGTATGATATGAAGCAATCGTACTTCTACAAAAATAGAGAAAGAAATCATGAGACTTCCAATACAAATGTATAAATTAATTTATTACACCTAGTGATATTTATAAACTATGTCACAAATGATTCACATCACTGAAAAACAGGTAAAGGATATATATTAAAATATTATAAAAATAATATATGATATAATATATTAATATATATATATGATATATATTATATATAATATATATATATAATTATATTATATATATATAATATATTAATATTATAGTAATATAACTATATATATATTATATATATATATATTATATAATTAATATATTTATATATATAGTATATATTAATTAATATTATTATATATATATATATATTAATAAATTATATATGTGACGGAGTAATATTATAACTAAAACTAGCACTGAGAGTCGAATGAATCAAACAAAGAAAAACTTAATTGCGAGAAGGGTATGTATAATCATCTAATGAATGGAAACTATATAAATAAGAGATTGTATCTATATAAAAGGTGTAGAGTACTGATAAGATAATATTTTCCACTAAGAGGTGTAAACCTGACTCGATAACACTGACTTGAGAACTCTAACCTGACCTATAAGCTATAATCTATAAAAACATAAGATAAAAAATTTTATCCCATATCTTCTACCCACCTTTGAACATATCTATATTATGTATAATATTAAGTAGTCAATTAAGAAACTATATGTATATATCGCCAGTACGAAATGAGAGTAGTATATATAGTGAAAAGAGTATAGTGAGAGAGAGATCATCGAATGACGTGCTTAATAGTACATGTTGATTGCAGACTTATGAGATATATATATAGTAGTAGGTGAGATAGTATCTATATATCTATAGATATATATATAGATAGATATATAATATATATATAAATATATATAATATACAAATATTTATATACTATATTATATTATATCAAGTGGCGCACGAGGTATAAAAGTATAGTATATAAGGTTAAATATATGGAGCTATATGACTGAGGAAATTTATAAGTTATATAAGTATAAAATGGAAGCAGGTAAATATATTTATAGAGAGTTACTAACAAAGAGCAACGAGATATGGTAATGATATATATAATATATATTTATATATATATAATATATAATATATAGTATATATATTATATGATATATATTAAATTTAAGCTTACAGATATTAATTTGACTTCTTCATTTAATTTTTTTTATTTGTGTAATAAATAATCATAATTAATTATTATACAAATAAACCATTAGATACAGATTTTCGTAGATAAGCCCAATTCCTTAAATTTAATTATTTAATTGGAAAGTTAAATAAATAATACAACTAAATTTGAATTTTGTACAGAAAATTAAAAAAAATAAAAGAAATATATATAAAAATATAACATAAAATATAATAAACATTATTTATATAAAGAAAAATAATAAAAATATCAATAAAATTATGAATATAAAAAATATAATATGAATAATGTAATAAAAATATGAAAATACTAAAAAGATATTATGAGTAAAAATATAAAAAGTAAAAAGAAAATTAAAAGGTATCAAAGATAAGTATATATATACCGAAAGTATGTAAACTTAACTTTTAAATATTATTAATAGTATATTATATAAATAATTATATATAAATATTAAAAATCATTAATTATATTTTATTTATTATTTATTAATAGATATTCTTAGGTATAATATAATTATATAGTATATTATAATATATATATAGATATACTATATATAGTATATATATTATATATATATATATATAATATATCATATATATATATATATAATAGTATAATATATATAATATATTATATATATATATATATAATATATATATATTATATATGATAATATAATATATATATATATATAATATTAAAATATATATATAAATATTAATAGTATATATAATAATAAAATATATATATATAATATAATATAATATATATAAATAATAATATATATATATAATATAGTATATTCATTATAATAATAAAACTAATTAAATTAAGTAAAGAATTGACTAGACATCGCTGTTAGGTTTGTTTCTTCATGTTTATTTTTGCTTGGTATAAATTTAGGAAGATAATATATATATAAATATAGTATATATATAGTATATATAATATATATATATATAGTATATATATATATTATATATAGTATATATCATATATATATATATAATAGAGTATATATATATTAAATATATTATATGATTATATATATATATATATATGATATATATAATAATATATATATATAATATAATATATATATATATATATATATATAACTATATAATATAATACTTTACTATCTGTTATATCTTATATATATATTTTATATAATATAATATATATATAGATATATAATAAATAGTATTTAATATATGATAATATAATATATATATATATATATATATATGAATAGAAGTGAGTTTGAAACAACCAACTAGTTATAAAAAGACAAGTAAGTTAGTTTTAGGATATTTGAGAAATGAGATTGCAGATCGTTCTCGGTCACTATCGTCACGGAGGGTTGAGGGAGTGAAACCTGGAAAGACAGAAGGAAGTAAGATATGGATACGAAAGGATAAAGAATGTATAAGAAACAAGAAAAATCGCGAGGAAAAACTCGTAAGTAGAAATTGATTGAAATTTATATTTTAAGTAAAGAAGATTTCTTTTTAGTTATGAAAA
>JABUQX010026444.1:20000-30000 GCA_015478945.1 Trachelipus rathkii
ACTATGTGTTATGTTTTAGTGTGAGTTGGTAGATATAGGATGTTGAGTTATGATATAAATCTACAAAATAGGGTATATTAGTGGTTATTATATGAGATATATAATATATATATAGGTATTTTATATAATATCTGTCAAGTTTACGTTTATCCTAATTGGCTATAGTTTTCTTTAAGATATTGTAATTACAATTTATTTGGCTTAGTGACTGAGATGAGGTTAGGATAGTTAACATGAGAGTAGAGTGTTGGGTATATTATGATGTGGTTTGGCTTGATTATTATATTAGTTAAGGTGTGTATGTAGGGTGTATTAATAGTTAGATTATAATATAGGTATATATATATATATATATGATTATTGATGTATTTATGTATATATATATATAACTATATATATATATATATATATTTAGTTTCAACGGCGGCTGCAGTATACTGTTGTTGGTTTTTATGCGCTAACTGTCGGCTCTTATCGCGTTCGTGCGTCTCTGGGATTCGTTCTTATCGGTTGCGCGGTCCGTCTGGCGGTTGCGTGCTTTCTCGCCTCGGTCTTGCTCTCGGTTCCGTCGGTTGTCCGTGGTTGGGTGGTTGGTGTTGGGCGGTCGTTGCGTGGGTGTCATCGGTTCTTCCGTTTCGTCTCTCGTGGGTTTCGTTTAATAATATGATGTGTGGGAAGGTATGTGGATTATATGTGTATATTATAAGGTGGTGTTTAGGTATTTGGATGTAGTAGGGTTTTTAGGTATAGAGTGTGTGTGGGAAGTTATATATATATGATTGATTGAGTTAATAGTTGTATCGGTTGTAGTTTGTTGGACGTGTTATATATAGTATATATATATATATATATATTAGTATTATGAATTGATTATAGTTAGGTTCTATACGGGGTTGGTAGGGTTGTGAGTAGTCAGGAGCGATGGACTCCTGCACTCGGTTGGTTAGCATGTTGTCGACTGCGGTCGGGGGACGTGCTCAGGCGGGCTAGCTGGAGTTTAGATCAATTAAAGAAACTAATCTTGGATTTTTGACGAGGATAGGGTTTAATTCAGATGTTACGAATAGGGGATAGATGTATCTGTTATTTTTTTTGAGCATTAGTTTACATTTATAGATTGAGTTATAGGAAAGATTATGAACACAGGGTAATATACGCTATAAGATAGTGGTTCTATGTAGTGGGTGTACCTGTACTTGAAAGTATATCGTCTTTAAGCGTCGCATATATAAAATCTGGGGGATGGCACCTCTATAAAGATGAGAGCGGGAACGTCCGGACGGTTATCCGGAATTCTGAAAGTTTGCAGTACAGAGAATGTCTGTTTATTAAATAGTGTTTATAAATAATTTTAATACTATACACATTAATAAATATAGTACGTTTTATAACATAATAATATTTAAATATAATATAATTGAAAAGTGTTAATTTTTAAAGAAAATTCTGAAAAACTTAACGATAAATGGAAGTTAAAATTATTAATAATTAGTAAAATTATTATAAAAAATATTATAAATATTATCGCTAACCGTGAACAATCCAAAGAAAACGTTTTAATACATAGAAAACTTTGTTAGCAGAATATCTCAGTATATATAATATAATATTACTAGCGTGTGTGTGTATAAATTGTGTGTTGCTGTTAGTAGTTATATTGTATTAGGGGGGTACGATATAATATGTTTTGTATTAGGTGAGTGCGGGTGAGTGTAGTGTGTTATTGTGGATTATGTTTGGCTTGAGTTATGTTATTATTGGGTTAGGGTGTTGTATGTATATGATGGTATGTTGGAGTTGATGGGTAGTGTTTGGTGGAGAGTTTGGGATTATATGGGGAGGGTCGATGTATGGGTGTTGAGAGTGATGCGGGTTGGGTTGTGGGTGTGGATTGTTCGGGGGGCGTGTTGTTAGGTTACGTTAGGTAGTGTTATTATAGAAAATGGAAATGGCAAAGCACATGCCAGGGATCTATTCACGTTTATATAATAGTTATAGAGTGTAGGGTAATTCGGTATATTAATATATATAAAATAGAATCCTTTAGTTAATATATAATATAATATAATATTAATATATATATATATATATATAATATATATATATATATATATAAATATGTATATTATTGCGTAAGTATGTTATATAATATATATATATATATATATATATATTTATAGTTGTAAATAATAGTGAGAGATGAAGCAGTGAGAGTAGTATGAGTATGGAGTATTGGTAGAGAACGTGAGCAGTAGAAGAGAGAGAGAAAAGAGAGAAGCACGATAGGTAAAAGAAGTTACTGGTGATGTAATTGTCGCCACTTGGAGTGGTGATTAGCTAGTATATAGTATTAGTATAGTTATACTATAGTATAGTGGTATGGTGATTAGAGCTATTAGTATTATAAGTATAGAGGGGTTGGTATATAGTGGTGAATTTGAGATTACGATTGATGAGATTAGGTAGTTATATTATCCGGGTGAGTATATAGTATAGTATATATAGTGTGGCGTTATTTAGGAGGCCAAACAATTATGAATTACTGGTAATTTTTTTTTAGAATACTAAAAATTGTGTAGTACATGGTAATCATTTTTTAAGTATTCTGATTTAAATAAAATGAGAAGAGCTAGAGGGTTAAATAATTTTATTATAATTCCGGTTAGCTTGTACAGGGAACCAAAACTCGTAATCGCCCTTAGCTGAGATTTAGTGAAAGAATGTGTAACGCCTTCTGAGATCTGAAAGCTGGTTATCGGAATTGCATGTGTGACCAAGAAATAACAAATTCCAAATAATTTTTGAGGTACAGTCTCAACGATTCCTTCTTACCGTCCACAGACTTATGTACTACGCACATTCCATTTTATACATTTTTTGATGATTTAAATCGTTATTAGGAGAGAGGTTTTTATATCTATATAATGAAATTATATCTTCTTTGCAATTTGTCATACCAAATACATCAACTAAATAGAGAAATAAAAGATTGTTAACATTTACAAGTTATATCTCGAAAGCAAATTGAAGATAGTAAAAAGGCAGAAATGGGATTTAATGTAAGTTAAATGCTCAAACTAGCACAATCTGTCCAAAAACAGCAATCTAGGATCCGAGCGATTTTCTTGTTTCGTCATCAGGAATTCTCCAAAATATTTGTATCGAGTCTGGTGTATGCAGAATACTTGTGCGGGATAATTTTAGCTCCGGTCATCTGCTTGTCAGTAGATAAGCAGAGTCTTGTTACATTAAGGACTTGTCTGGAAGAATTGCGTACTTTGAAAACAGAGATTAGCGTTGGGGGGATCTGAAGAGACTTACTGGAATGGCGTCTCGCTTCTACATACATTGAGATATATTGACATAGAAGTGTAGATAGGATGTGTATCTCGACTTTTGCTCAACTCTCCATGCCTTGGCCGATTAAATTAACAATTTAGGAAATGATTTTAGTAATTGTACAAAAGTAGTTATTTCCATTTATTGTTGTCTTTAGACAATAATATTTCGTCCTTCCACTTTATATATATATATAGTTGGTTATATATAGAGATAGTATATATATATGTATATATAGTATATGAGATATATATAAATATAGGGATAAAATATATATAATATATATATATATGAGGGTCTGCGGGTGAGGTATGGGCAATGAGAGGGTATATTTGAGTATAATAGTTGATTAGTTATGAGGGGGGTTAGGTTGGGATGAAGTGCTTAGTTACTTTTTATATGATAGCGTTATGCGCGGTTATCTAATATGTAACTCAGACACACAAGTCAGTTATATTATAGACACTAAAAATTGTAGTTATAAATTGTATAAAAATCACATAACATATCTGGTATTTAGTACTGTGGTTATATATGGGGTAGTGGGCCGTAACTATATTATTATATATAATTATGTGGATATTCTGTGTAAGTATAGATATATATAGTTAATTACTAGTATATTTACGGTGGATTTAGCTGGGACTTTTGTATATGGGTCTGTCGTTGATAGTTATGATATGTATAATTTAATCTACAGTCTAGTGTACTATTTCGATTAGGTTGAGGTTATATAATCGTTTTATGTATGTTGTATTATATATATATAAATATTAATATAATGCGAAATCCGTGAAATGTTAATGTTTATATAGGTAAAGATTTTTGTATGACAAATATAGATATTTTCTGATACGGGTGGTGTTGGCCATGTAAAGGATTGTCAATATGTAACTCAGACATACAAGTCAGTGTAATTGATTCACCTCCATTAGAAGTGAATATTTTTTGACAAATATAAAACATATCCTCTTAAATGCAATAAAGACAAAGTCTTAGTGTTGTGGGATTAAAACCATTCCTACTGGAGATTTGATCAGAACATTCTGAGCTGTCATAAGAGTTATATATAGTTTCAAGTCCAAGGTCTGAAAATTCTTTTGATCTGGTAAGAAAATGGCTAACGCACTTTCTCTTTTCATTCTGGTTTATAGTAGTTAATAGTAGTTTCTCATTTCTCTCTGGTTTATAGTGATTAATAGTGGTTTCTCTTTTCTCTCTGGTTTATAGTGATTAAAAGTGGATTCTCTGTTATCTCTGGTTTATAGTATTTAATAGTGGTTTCTCTTTTCTCTCAGGATTATAGTGATTTCTTTTGTCTCTCTGGTTTATGGTGATTAATAGTGGTTTCTCTTTTCTCTCTCGGCTTTAGTGATTAATTGTGGTTTTTATTTTCATTCTGGTTTAAAGTAATTAATAGTGGTTTTTCTTTTCCCTCTGGTTTATAATGAATAATAGTGGTTTCTTTTTCTCTCTGGTTTATATTATTTAATGTGCTTTCTCTTTTCTCTCAGTTTTATAGTAATTTTTTTTCTCTTTTGTTTAAGGTGATTAGTAGTGGTTTCTCTTTTCTCTTTTGTTTATAGTAATTAATAGTGGTTTCTCTTTTCTCTCTGGTTTATAATAATAAATATTGCTCTCTTTTCTCTCAGGTTTATCGTGATTTCTTTTTTTCTCTCTCTCTGGTTTATAGTGATTTATCGTGGGTTCTCTTTTCTCTCTCTCGTTTTTAGTGATCACTAGTGATTTCACTTTTCACATTAGTTTATTCATTATTGTGACTAATAGTGGTTTATCTTTTCTTTCTGTTTAATAGTATTAATAGTTCTTTCTTATTTCTCTCTGGCTTATAATATTTATTAGTGCTAGTAGTGATGCAGCAACGGGACCACTGCCACCCTTTTCGATATGAAGGAATAGAGCTATCGGTCTGAAACTTGGAATATAATCTATATATGGGATAAGCTCGAATCCGTGTAAATTTCAAGTCGGTGGGATGTATATAGAGGGGGGTCACCCCCGAGGGTGAACGTAGATATTGCGCTTACGCCCTTGTGGCGGGATCTGAACGAACACAATTAGGCCTAACGAGAGTTAGGTTCGAGCGTGATGACGTAATCTCGTCGCAGACGAGATTACGTCAGCGCGCGAGAGCGCGCGCGCACATACACATACACATACACATACACATACACATTATTATTATTATTATTACATCGAAGAAGTGATCCCCGAAGGGGATCACTTCTGAATTGTTTTTTAAACCCTTCTGCGTGTCCTTCAGCGTCGGTTCAGCCTCTGCACTGCCTCGCACCGCACCGCACCGCACCACACCGCACCGCACTGTACTGCACAGCTTCCTCTCCGATATGAAGGAATAGAGCTATGCGCCTTCAAACACTTGGTATATGTTATTGTGTGTGAAAACTGATCACAGGTGAAGTTTTTGGTTGACCGTAAGGTCACCCCCTAAGGGGGTGTTGCCCCCTCAAGCGTAAGGTCAAATTGTCCCTGAAATACCAATGTTAAACTTAACGTATAGGGCTTAAAATTTTGGAAAATGTGAGCTTATATGTGAAAGTAATCTCAATAGGAGAGAAAGATTTACGTCCTCAGCGTCCCCGTAATGGGGGGAGCTGCCCCTCTAAAAATTAAAAATAATCGTAGAAGACTGAAAACTTGAGAAAGGACAAGAGGAGTTGGAATCGGAGAACGGAGTTGAAGTCGGAAAGATGGCTTTCGGAGTCCAGGGACCCCCCCGGAAGGGGGGTCCTCATTTGAAAAAAAAGAAGAAGAAATGCATGGAATGCAAAACAGAGGAAGAAAGAAGAAGAAGAAGGAAAGAAAGAAAGGAAGATTGAGGAGGAAAGGAGGAAGGAAAGAAAGAATAAAGAAATGAGGAAGTTCTGAGTTTGGTAGTGCACCGGTGTACAGGAGCCGATGCGTGTGCTTTAGTAATAAATATTCCGTACTAACAACAAGTTGGTGGTCTTTTAATATAGGTTATAGGGTCTGTAGATTTTGAAAATAATGGTTTCAGAACCATCAAGAAAAGATAAAAATAAATAAATAAATAAATAAATAAATAAAATAAATAAATAAATAAAGTAAATAATAAAATTTCTTAACATTTTTATGTTTATAACTTCCAAATTTACGTTTTTACATACCCCTAAAGCAGTAAATCACTAAATCAGCCCATCCATCCTACTCTCCTACCACCCTCCCTGTGCATCCTGAACTATTGATCTATTGATCTATGATGTCAAGTCACATTTCGAGTAGTATTTTGGAATAAATAATAACAATAAAAATCAAGTTCTTTTAACACAGACATCAAAAATATTATGCTTGACGTACAAAAAGTTTTCAACATTAATAAGCCTTTACTTGCAGCAATCTGAACTATGACTATTACCACAACGACAAACCTAACCATCTTAAAACAGGAATAACCGCTAACATTAACAAAGTTTCACACTTAACACCAGTAAAGTAACTAACATAACATCCAAATACGTAAACTTATTCACACTTTGTCAAGCATATCTCCAGCATAACAATGTTAATTTTACATTAACATGGTAATTTAACAAAACTTTAACATAACCTTGTGTAATTATCATACAAACCAGCGAAGTATGCTAACGTAAACAAAGTTTTCCATATTAAATAAAGCTAACATAGCCTTACCAGAACTAAGAATATAATGTACAAAGACAATGACACATCCTAAGCAAGAATAAACTGCCAACATTAACAAAGATCCACACTTAAACACCAGCCAAAGTAACAACATTGCGTACACCACACACAGCACACACACACACACACACACACCACCACACACACACACAACCAGACGAAATAAACAGCCATCATCATCAATATGTAGTCAATAAATCGAACATATCGAGGGAAAGTAAAACAAGTTTCGTATTTTAATAAGCATATAATTTTCATTTGAAAAAGGCGTATATAAATACAATAAGAACATATAAATACAATAAACAATATAAGTTTATTTTAAATATATTAATTCATCTGAACAGGGGACATAGGATTCAACATAAATTGAGCAAATTCTATATATCTCTCCATCCTTTGAAAGGATGTAAGTATAAATGCCTTCAGCAACACTAAACCATTTTTTGGCGTATGACGATTCAACAGCACTCATTCTCTCATACAAGAGAAGAAGTAAACTTATCCAAACTGATAGTTATTAACGCACTCCTGTATACTGTATTATATACGGGAAACCATATGTTTCGGTGTAAAATGTCATAGATTACACCATGTGCTATATGTATTAAGTCCTCAAGTAGGTCATCTTTAAGATGTGATGTTAATTCGTTTTTTATTTTTAAAGCAATGCTGTAATATTTTCCGAAAATGTTCGAACTGTGAAACCTATACACGTCGCATGAAGGTCACACAATCGATGGGTTTCCAGTAGTTTGCGTACATCAAGGGTTTTAATACCGTCACATGATGAGAACGCAACGTCTATTCTATTATCACTCTCACACTGTCACCTCTTATAGATATTTCACTACCGTCGAACATTGATAACAAACACTTATCCTCTAGCCATGCAGCTGCGATATCGTCTCTTGATGAAATCAGAGGTGACAGCTTGAGAGGCTATTATTTGAGCTCTCCTGGCAGGAAATACCAAGCAATGTATCGGTATCCATCCGGTTGAACGATAAAATTTTATTGACACAACGTTGGGAATAACGCGAAGCTCCTCGTGAAGATATCACAATAGAGTGGAGATGGCGGGGAAGAATGTTTCACGTCAGTCAGCGAAAAATGTCGCTAGGGCTGACGGAAATTTGTGAGCGTAACACACTTATAGGTAATTGAGATTCTTTCTTTCGACCAATCAGAAAGTAAACAAGAATACAGCGCACGAACGAACCAATATCAGTTCAAGAGGGGAATATATTGCTCGTTAGACAGCAAACCAACAAGCAACAACACAACACACAACAACAATAACAAAACAACAACAACAACAGACAACACAACAACAACAAACAACAACAACATAGTACAAAAATACGTTCTTTATATACACCAACGAATATATGCTAACGTAACATTGTTTTCACATTAATAAAGCTAACATAGCCATTACAGAACTAAGAATATAATGTACAATAACAAAATCTAAACACAACAACCTTACCCCTAGAATAAACAAACTAACATTAAACAACAGTTCCATACTTACCAGCAGTAAAGTACATAGCGCAGCATACAAAACGTAACCTATTCACACTTTTTCAAGCATATCTCTAACATATCAATGGTTAATTTTCATTAACAACACTGATTTACGTAGCATTTTAGAGTAATCATTTCGGTAAACATAGCGCAAAATGAGTTCTTTATATACAAACCATCGAATATACTAACATAACAAGGTTTTCATATTAAAAAAGCTAACATAGCAATCATATGAAAAACAAGAAAAAATGTACAACGACAAACTAACACAATTTAAGCAGAATAAAGTGGTTAACAATTAACAAAAGCTTCCACACTTAACACCTGTAAAGTAACTAACATTGCATACAAAACGTAACCTATTCACACTTTTTCCAAGCATATCTCTAACATATTAACGTTAATTTTACATTGACATAGTAATATTTAACAAGGATTTATCATAATCTTGTCCAATTATCATACAAACCAACGAATAATTGTAAACATAACAAAGTTTTATCCAAACATAAACCACAAAATAAGTTTCTTTATATATACTACCATCGAATAATATGCTTACCAAACACAAGCTTTAGCAATTCAATAAAAGCTACCATATATAACCGAACTAAGAATATAATGTACAAAGGCAAACTTAAAACATACCTCGCGTATGAATAATCAGCTAACATCCTGAAAATTCCTTACTTGTCAAAGGTAAAGTAGCTAATAGGTCACACAATACACGATATGTTCCTACTTTTCTTGCATATCAACAACAGGTAAAGCCGCATCATCTAACAAAATCCCTTAACAAAGTGACCAATCTATCAAAGATACCAACATTTGGAACTATGAATTAACACCATCTTCATCAAAGTGTCACTCGTTTTGAGTATAACATCAATTGACCTATGAATAAACATAGACATTAGCAAAATTCTAGGGCAAACCTAACATTACCCAACAAAAACTTAACCTAGGCTCACGTTTCTAACACATCATCGTCAGTTAACACAGTAATATCTTACAAAAACTCATCATTTCTCTAACAAATCAGTGTTATTTTCACATTGTCATAGTAATATTTAACATAACGTACCTAACTTACGAATAAACAGTTTTCATTAATCAAGAGTATCTAAAGCAACACCTAACCTTCCGAGAGAAAACCCATGGGGATGCGCCCCTTGTAACACCTAACGCTTTCAGGAGGTAACATGAAATATTTTTATCCTTACCCTATTTTAGACCCCGCCCCCCTTTCAGAAAATATCAATTCAAAACTGGTAGATTTGGCAACAACGCCTCATACAGAGGCGATTTTAGCACTGTAAGCACTGTAAGCACTACTTGGAGATCACCCAGAGAGATGCACGAAGACCCATCTCGGGGTACCCTGAAGGGGGGTGTAAGCGGTTACATAAGGGCACGGCCCAAA
>JABUQX010026444.1:42500-46424 GCA_015478945.1 Trachelipus rathkii
TCTCTCCCTGCCAACCACAATTCCTCTCCTCCAGCATTCCGTTTACAGACTCTACCCACTTTTTTTCTTCTGTCTCCCAGCCGGTCAATTCCCATTACTCATCACCGTACATCTGCTTTACCCAACTGAGCTATATCCATTCCTTCACATTGACCAAAACCATCTCATTGTCCTTCATTGTATTCTTCTTATTTACTCTTTCTCACACCTACAATAATCCTAATGTGTCATTCTCCCATTTTATGCAATTCTTCTCAACTATCACAACTTCTAAGATTGTCCATCTGACACATTCTTATTTCAGATCATAGTTCTCACTAAATACATTAACCAAGGTAACAACACAACATATCGTAAGGACCCTAGTACACTCAAGACTCAGTTCTCCATTTACATCTCACCATGAATTAATTATACAGCCTATCTTCACAACCATTCACAACGTTCCACTACACTCTGCAAATTAAATCCGTTCCTTATCCACAATATATCCTAAATATTTAAGCTCAGACACTTGTTCCAGTGCTCACCATCTAAACATAGATTCACACCGAGGACTGTCCTCAAACGCAAACCCATAACCTTAATCTTAATCTGACGTTTACTTTCAAACCCGTCCTTTTACACATCTGCAAGTCCTCTCTACCAATCCTCTCAAAGTCTTTTCAGATTCGCCACAGACAAAAACAAATCATCCTTATATATGATAAGTAGGACCCTTCCACCTCCCTTCCATTCTCATCGATTCTAAATACCTTCCCCTGCCACCCCTCCTCTAAATTCTTTCAAACCCCATCCATATACAAATTAAATAACCGGAAGACATACCAGCAAAAAATTCCCTATAGGATCCCATCCATTTCTATCTTAATTAAGATAGGAGTGATGGATCCTAAAGAATTTTGCTGTAAGACAATCCCTGCCAACTCCGCGTTAAAGATAACAAATCACTTTCAACTCATTTATTTTAGCAACACGCTTCCTACAGCTATACATTACTTTTGATCCATTCAGAAGTCTACCCCCAGAAAACCATATATCACTATCACCTGCCATAGAGCTTCTCTATAATCTATCAAGCCTGTTTGCAAATCCAAAACACCTAAATACAATTTATTCCTCTCTCTCTCATTTTCTAACTCATTTGCTCAATGTAATTGATTTGATCCACACACTGTACTATACTCACTTCTAACGCAACCTTGTTCTTCTTTCACCCAATCTAGTCCCTTCAGTCACTCGCCACTCTTTCTCCAAATGCCAGCATTTATTCTTTCCCTGACCAACACTCAAATAAACTAATCCCCTATAATTCCTACGTTACATTATCTCTCCCTTACCCTTAGTAATATAGGTAATATTATGCTCTCCTCCAAATTCATTCGAACTATAAACCCTCCTAAATGTTGTACAAACAATACAATTTCAGATCATTCAATCCCCCATCTTCGCTCTGTTCTTGTTCACCTTCACCAGTGATTTCATGCTTATACCTGCAGATTTACCATTCTTCAGTTGTTCTCACTCGTACGCCATTACCCGTCCTCCTTACTAATTGGCACCTAATCTCAAAAATGCCTATTCCTTTTTGCGCCAACAAACCCACACACTTCACCATCACCTCTTCTTACTCCAATGTTATGCAGAATTTCGAAATGTTCCCTACACTCCCTTACATTCCATTTCATCAGTTACGACAGCACCATCCCTATTCATTACTTCTAAGCAGGTTCCCCTTTTCCTCATTCTTAACCTTTCGCCCTTCTTTTTCAAAAGAGCTTCCTATTTCCTTGTGAGGTCCCATTTATCCTCTTTCCTAAAACTGTTCATTTAGTCTCCCTTTTTTTCCTACTAAGTATGCAAGCTTTTAGTATTTGCCTTTTTTTCCTCCTTATACAATTCCAATATCATCCTTTCTTTTGAGACCTCAACATCGGCTTTTAGTACATTTAACCACTTTTCTCTTTTACTTTTAACCGCTTGCATTATCTCATTTATTCCACTATCTTCTATAGTTAACATTCTACTTTCCTACTCTAGCACACGTGTTCCCAAATCTTTTTTTTATTGCGCCACCACAAGAATAAAAATAGATGCAATGCACCTTATCTTTTCACAATAAATTATATCATATATATATATATATATATATATATAATATCTATATATATATATAATTATATATATATATATTATATATATATATATATAATATATATTATTTATATAAATATAAAATTTAATATATAATAATATATATATTATAATAGACATACCTAATTATTAAATAATTTAATTATTCACGTAGGCAATTAATGTAAGCTTTTAATTCATTTTCTTTTTGTTGTAGTGCCTGAGAGAACAGCAAGTTTTAGCTCTGCGTTTATTTTATTTCTCTTTTTTGTCTTAAGATCTGTCATAGCACTAAACGTTTGCTCGCTGTAAATATGTTGAGCCCAAATGGAAGCGATAAGTTTACTTACACGTTTGTGCTATTTCAGAGTTTCATTTTTCATCCATATCACGTATTTGACAAAGCTGTTCATGAAAAAGTACTTCTTAAACTTGTTATCTTCCATAAGTTTCAAATTCAATGTTTCTTTGGAACGTAATATGGATTTTGAGTTGATTCGTTCTCATTGATATAGATTTAAATCATTTAAGGTCTCACTTGGAAGGTATTAAAATTTTCACTAAATCTTCTCTATTCTTCTAATATTAAGTACTGTCCTTTCCTGACAATTTTATTCAATTTTCTACAATGAAATCATTCAAAATTGGGAGGATTTCCAAATTCGACTTGGATATTTTCTTAAACAAAGAGCAAAAAATGTACTAAAAATAAATAAGTGTCGCGCCACCCGGTTTCTCGAGACACCCCCAGTTTGAAAACCAACTGCGTCTACCGCACACTCCACGTTTGCCTTCAGAGTCTGTTCACTTTTCGACATGTTCAACGTTCAACTTGATTTATTTGCAGCGCTTTAAATAATTATGCATTATGTCTTTCACGTTAACTTCTCACTCTTATATTCTATCACTTCCTGTTATCCTCCTTGTATCACCTTCCTCTCGCATCCAAAGCTCCACTAATTTAATTTACATACAAACAACAATAAGAGCGATAATCCCATTTCAATTCCCCTCACTGATTTAACAATCAATACATACTTCAACAATCTCTTCTTTCACGACAACAAAATCAATTTATACTTTTCCATTTCGATACCATCTCTACCTACACCAACTCTAATATACTTATTGAATATTTTTTTGGTTTAAAGAAAATATAAATAACACACACATACTCTTCGTCTCCTCAACAGAAATCACACTTTTAGACATTCCAATTTTCTCTCTCCGACACTAACCAAAACCACCTTTTATTGCTACTCTTGTTTTGATTACCTATCCAACCATATATGGTCGTCGCCAACACATGATCAATATGAAGCCCTACACACCCATCTCAAAACATTTTCAGCTATCCTAACAGAAAGATCGCAATCTCTTCATATCATTACCCTCAGATTGGACCCATAATGTTTCACTAACCACACATGACCTTGACTCTTCAAACTTAACTATACCATTAGAATTGCTAGTCACTCACACAAGCAAGATCAGCATAGTTCTGTCCACAGGTCAATCGAATTTCAGAATTGCCAACTCCTCCCTCCCTCTCTCATCACCTTTCTCCCTTCTCCTCAACATTTATTCTTCTGACATTTCCATATATCCATACGATTCATACATTTTTCGCCGACGAGATGAAGGTCCGTTTACGGCGATCAGCGACTTTTTTCCAGGCATGCATTAACATTACTCGTTAAAAAGATAAGTGTTGTGGGCAGCGAGCCCCAACTAAATTACTGTCCTTTAATGCCTTCTACGACATCGCTGAGCATAACGTTGTGGATAATT
>JABUQX010026445.1:0-25000 GCA_015478945.1 Trachelipus rathkii
AAATGAATTAAGAACCTACTTCTACACTCCCAAAACTATAACAGGCAGCTTAAAATTCGAAGTCACCAACATCGTTTTCCTACCTAAATCTCAATCTACAAAAACTTGTTCCAGTTATTTTTCTACGACTATGTAAAAACTGTGTGTAGTGCGAACAGTTCATTATATATGTTTGAATTATCAATAAAACCGTAATAAATTTATCCAAATGTCAGCACATTTTTTATCGTACATGAAACTAAAACCTTTTCATCTACAAAGCTATTAAGAAACTCGCAAGGTGACTCGTTACGATATTCCCACTTATAAAACCAAGTACTAGAATTCAAGGTGCGCTGTATCATACGACTATAGTACTTCACGAGCAATAGGGTTTTGAGAAATTTATATGTTTCTGGATTATATAAAAGACAACGCTGAATTTATCAACATTTAGTAATTTTATTCTTAAATTGTATATTAACGAACTTTACTGCAAATCTATTAACATCTATTAAAAATCCGGAAGATACATTAATCGGTATTCATTTCCATAACAGCTTAAAACACCCAAGAAAACGTCCCACAGCTCCCACTTCTTCCTACGACTCGTATTAATCAAGAGCTATTGGGTATTTTATATTTCTTTGAATATTTTCGCAAAATAACAAAATTTTTTTAAACGTTTTAGTATTTAAATCTTAAATGAATTAAGAACCTTTTAACTCCAAAACTATAACAGCTATTAAAAGATTCGAAGTCACGTCATCGTTTTCCCTTACCTAAAACCCAATCTGAAAAACGTTCCATTATTTTTTCTACGACTTGTATTTCACAGAGCTATGGACATTTTTATGTTTGAATTTCAAAAAACAAAAGTATGTGAGAGAGTGATTAGAATTTTATCTAAAGGTGAATTAAGAACCTCTACTCAAAAACTATAAAGATATCTATTAAAAAATCCGAGTGACCTTCGCATCACACAAAACATCATATATATATGATCAGTCGATAAAAATCTTCCAGTCAATCTTCTACACTAACGTATTTCCACTGAGCTATGACATTTATAATGTTTAGACACTTGCCCATTTCAAAAAATACCAAAATCTTATCAAATGTGTTATATATATTTTTATCTAAATGAAGTTAAAGAACCGTTTTAACTTGGGCACAACTTTATACCACATTCTAGTTAAAAAATGCCCCCACGAAAAGTGAATACGGTATTCCTGCACACCTTAAAACCGAGATCACACACAGTCCATGTCATGCTTTTAACTGACTGACTCTTAGTTCAGAGAACGTTTCTATGGTTACATCTTATCTTACTTGTTGAATTGATACAAATAAACCAAAATTTATCAAATTGTAATACTTTTATCTGAGTTAATCTAAACTGTAATTAAGAACCTTTTTACTCCAAACTATAACAGCTATTAAAACTCCAAAGTCACCATCGTTTTCCTCACTTAAAACCCAATCTAAAAAGGTTCCAGTTATTTTCTACGACTTGTATTTCACGAGCTATGGACATGTATATGTTTGAATTTCAGAGAAACAATTATATTTTAGAATTTTTATCTAAATGAAATAAGAACCTTTTACTCAAAAATACTATAAACAGCTATTAAAAATCCCTACAGTGACCTTCGTTTACTATCAACTGCACAAATTAAACATCCAAAAATCTAAAAAAGACGTATCCAGTTCACTTTTCTTATTCGCACTTGTATTTCCACGAGCTCATGGACTTTTATATTTTTGAATTTCAAAAAAAAAATTTTCAAATTTTAAGAAATTTTTATCTAAATCGTAATTAAGACTAGAACACTCTCTACACTACCCAAAACTATAACAGAGTAGAAAAAAGAGGTCCAGTATATGTCTATCCTATCCGAATATAAAACCAAATCTTAAGAAAGAGCGTCACAGTCACTTAATCTAGCGACTTGTATTCATTCCATGAGCTATGACATTTAATATTTTGGATTAGGTTTCATAAAATACTATTTACAGAAATCAAATTTTAATATTTTTATCTAAAAAAGATACTGTAATGACAGAAGCTTGTCATAATACTCCAAACTAATAACAGCTCTATTACAATCCGAAGTCAACCATCGTTTCCCACTCTATCAGCACCAGAAGTCGTAAACGGTTCTGAGAGTTATCGAGCTTTTATAGTAAGGCGAAAGACTGCTGATCTATCGAGTTCACAGAACTATTGGAACTTTAAATAGTGTGTGGAGAGTCGAGGAGAAAACCAAATTTACATCAAATTTTTTACGAATTTTAGGTTATCTAAATGAATTAAAAGACACCTTTTCACTCTCAAAACTACATAATACATGCTATTACAAAATCCGAATTACACTCACAATCGGTGATATCCATCGTCACTTTAATAATCCCAATCTAACGTTCCAGTCACTTTTCTACGTTCACGTAATTTCTTATCGTAGCTATCATTGCGACATTGTCATATGTTTCGAATTAATATCAAGAGGAGCGAAAAATTATCAATATTTTATATAATTTTTATCCTATATGGTGAACTCCATTAGACAATCTGTTATGGTTATCTTCCAAACAGCGTTATGAACGCTACTTAAATATATTCCCGAAGTCACCATCGATCCTCATTAAACCAATTAAAAACGTTCCAACGTCACTTTTTCTATTCACTTGGGTGGAGTGGTCACGATCCTATGAAGGTAGCGAGTTTATATGGTATTGTAATTTGGGTCAAAAAACCTAAATTTATCAATTTTTAGAATACTTTTTATTCTCAATAAGTTAATAGTCTGTCGTGAAGGTAGGAGAAGCTTCTTATAAAAATCAAGTCACATCGTGATTCGTTTCTTATCTTAAAACCCAATCTAAAAACCGAAATTACCATCACTTTTTACGACTGTATCTTCTACGAGCTTATGGACAGTTTATGTATGTTTGAATTTTCTATAAAATATTCTTTCGGCGTAGAGAGTGTGGTATTCATTAATTTTTTAGAATTTTTTTAGTCGTAAGATGAATTAAGTAATCGCGATGATAACTCTCAAAACTGAAGAGAAGCGTTATAAAAAATCGAAAGTTGCGTCTCATCGGTGTTATTTCCTCACCTTAAACCAATCTAAAAATACGTTTCCCACCTTTAAGTCAATCATTATTTTCTACGAAACTTGTATTTCATACGAGCTATGGACTTATTTATTATGTTTTGATTATATTCATAAAAATCAACTTTAATTATCAAAATATGTTTAGAAATTTTATCAAATGATTTAATCAACCAAAACAACAATATTTATCAAATTTTAATAATTTTTACTAATAATTAATATTAAGAACCTGTTTCTCCAAAGCTATAACAGCTATTAAAATTCGAAGTCACCCTCGTTTTCCTCACTTAAAACCCTATCTAAAAACTTCAGTCACTTTTCTACGACTTTCGTACATTTTGGATATCACTACGATTATGTAACCTTAAAATGGTGTTATATTATGTGAATTCAAAGAATATCCATATAACTTTATCCAAATTTTATATATTTTGTGCTAAATGAATTTAAGAACCTTTTACTCCAAGACTATCAGCTAATAAAAATTCAAAGTCACCATCGTTTTCAATACTTAAAACCCATCTAAAAAACGTTCCAGTTCTTTCTTTTACGTACTTGTATTTTCACGAGCTATGGACATTAATATGTTTGAATTTCAATAAACCAAACTTTTTCAAACATTTATATTTTTATCTAAATGAATTAAAAACCTTTTTATTACTCCAAAAGTAAACAGCTATTAAAAATCCGAAGTTACTTTATTTCCTCTTTTAAAACCCAATCTAAAAACGTTCCAGTCACTTTTCTAAGACTCTCGTATTCCACGAGCTATGGACATTTATATGTGAATTTCAAAAAAACAAAAATGTTATCGAAATTTTAATATTTTCATCTAAATGAATTAAGACCTTTTTACACTCCAAAGATATAACAGCTATTAAAAATTCGAAGTCACCATCGTATTCCTTACCTAAAACCAAATCTAAAAACGTTCCATGTTATTTTTCATACGAACTTGTTTTAAGCAAATATGGAACATTTATATGTTGATTTCAAAACAAAATTTTATTCAAATTTTTAAATTTCTATCTAAATGAATTAAGAACTTTTACTCCAATACTATAACAGCTATTAAAAAGTCCGAATTGACCTTCGTATTCCTCACTTAAAACAAAATCTAAAAACGTTCCAGTCACTTTTCTACGACTTGTATTCCACGAGCTATGGACATTTATATATGTGTGAATTTCAAAAAACCAAAATTTATTCAAATTTAATATTTTTATCTAAAAAATTAAAAACCTTTTTACTCCAAAACTATAGCAGCTATTAAAGAAATCCGAAGTGACCTTCGTATTCCCCACTTAAAACCCAATCTAAAAAAACGTCCCAGTCACTTTTCTACGACTTGTAATTTCACGAGCTATGGACATTTATATGTTGGATTTTCAAAAAACCAAAATTTATCAAATTTTAATATTTTTATCTAAATGAATAAGACCTTTTTTACTCGCAAAACTATAACAGTCTATTAAAAATTCTAGGTCAACATCGGTTTTTCCTTACCTAAACTCAATCTATAAAACGTTCCAGTTATTTTTCTATCGACTTGTATTCTTCACGAGCTATGGAATGTTATATGTTTGATTTCAAAAAACCAAAATATTATCAAATTTTAGAAATTTTTATCTAAATGATTAGTTATATTTTATACTAAAACTTATAACAGCTTTATTAAAAATGCGAAGTGACCTTCGTATTCCTCACTTAAAACCCAATCTAAAACGTTCCAGTCACTTTTCTACGACTTGTATTTCACGAGCTATGGACATTTATATGTTTTATGTAATGTGTAAATAATATGTAAAATCTTAATTGTCCCATTGTTCAGTTAATTAGAACCATTTGACTCCAAAAGATAAATGAGTTCTACATAATTCCAAAAAGTCAGCCATCGTATTCCTTCACTTAAAACCAAATCTAAAAACGTTTCCAGTCACTTTTCTAACGACCTTGTATTTCCACGAGCTATGGGAACATTTATATGTTTTTGAATTTCAAAAACCAAAATTTATCAAATTTTTTAATATTTTATCTAAATAAATTAAGAACCTTTTAACTCCAAAACTATAACAGTATTAAAAATCCGAAGTCACATCGTTTTCCTCACTTAAAAACCAATTATCTAAAAACGTTCCAGGTATTTTTCTACGACTTGTATTTCAGCAGGACATTTATATGTTTGAATTCAAAAAACCAAATTAATCAAATTTTAGAATTTTTTATCTAATGAATTAAGAACCTTTACTCCAAATCTATAACAGCTTATTTAAAAATCCGAAGTCACCATCGTATTCCACACTTAAAACCCAATCTAAAACGTTCCAGTCACTTTTCTACGACTCGTACTTCACGAGCTATGGACATTTATATTGTTTGAATTTCAAAAAACGCAAAAATTTTGATCAAATTTTTTAATATTTTATCATTAAATGAATTAAGAACTTTTTTAACTCCAAAACTATAACAGCTATTAAAATCCGAAGACACCATCGTATTCCTCACAAAAACCCAATCTAAAAACGTTCCAGCAACTTTTCTACAACTTGTATTTCACGAGCTATGGGAATTTATATGTTTGAATTTAAAAACCTAAATTATCAAAATTTTAAATTTTTATCTAAATGAACTAAGAACCTTTTAACTCCAAAACTATAACAGCTATAAAAATCCGAAGACATCCTGTTCCTCACTTAAAAACCAATCTAAAAACTTTCCAGTCACTTTTCTACGACTTGTATTCAGGAGGTGGACATTTATATGTTTGAGTTTCAAAAAACCTAAATTTTGATCAAATTTTAAGAATTTTGTTATCTAAAATGAAATTTAAGAACCATATATCCAAAAACTATAGAAGCTTAAAAAACCAAAGTCACCATCGTATTCCTCACTAAAAACCAATCCTAAAAACGTTCAGTCACTTTTCTACGACTGTATTTCAGACGGACTATGGACATTTATATGTTTGACTTTCAAAAAACCAAAATTTATCAAATTTAAAACTTTTTTATATTTACGAATGATAAAGCAATTAAAATAAATTTTATCTATTTAGATAATTTGTATCTAAATAAATTTACGAACCTTTTCCTCCAAAGCTAATAACAAGCTAATTAAAATTCCGGATCACCGATTCGTTTTCCTCACTTAAAACCCTATCTAAAAAAAGAGTCGAGCCGGAGTTCTACGCTCGTATTCACGACTATGGACATTTATGTGTTTGAATTTCAAAAAACCAAAATTTATCAAATTTTAATTTTTTTATCTAAATGAATTAAGACCTTTTTACTCCAAAACTATAACAGCTATTAAAAATCCGAAGTGCCCATCGTTTTCCTCACTTAAAACCCAATCTAAAAACGTTCAGTTATTTTTTTACGACTTGTATTTCACAGATAATGACATTTATATGTTTGAATTTTCAAAACCATCTCCTCACAATTTATCAAATTTTAGAATTTTTTATCTAATGAATTAAGAACCATTTACTCCAAAACTATAACAGCTATAAAAATCCGAAGCACCAGCGTATTCCTCACTTAAAACCCATCTAAAAACGTTCCAGTCACTTTTCTACTACTTGTATTTCACGAGCTATGAACATTTATATGTTTGAATTTCAAAAAACAAAAAATTTATCAAATTTTTAATATTTTATCTAAATGAAATTAAGAACCTTTTTACTCAAAAACTATAACAGCTATTAAAAAATCCGAAGTCACCATCGTTTTCCTTACTTAAAACCCCAATCTAAAATCGTTCCAGTTATTTTTTCTAACGACTTGTATTTCACGAGTCTATGGACATTTATATGTTGAATTTCAAAAAAAAACCAAAATCTTATCAAATTTTTAGAATTTTTAATCTTAAATGAATTAAGAACCTTTTTACTCCAAAACTATAACCGCTATTAAAAATCCGAAGTCAACATCGTATTCCTCACGTAAAACCCAATCTAAAAACGTTCAGTCACTTTTCTACGACTCATTGTATGTCACGAGCTATGGACATTTATATGTTGAATTTCAAAAAACAAAATTATTCAAATTTTAGAATTTTTTATCTAATGAATTAAGAACCTTTACCTCAATAAACTATAACAGCTATTAAAAAACCGAAGTCACCATCGTAATTCTCTCTCACTTAAAACCTAATCTAAAAAACGTTCCAGTCACTTTTTCTACGTTACTGTTATTTCACGAGCTATGGACATTTATATGTTGAATTCAAAAAACCAAAATTTATCAATTTTAATAATTTTAATCTAAATTTTAAGAACCTGTTTCTCCAAAGCTATAACAGCTTATTAAAATTCCGTATGTCACCACGTTTCCTCCTTAAAACCCATCTAAAAACGTTTCCAGTCACTTTTCCTACGACTCTATTTTCACAGCTATGGCATTTAGTTGTTTTGAATTTCAAAAAAACCCAAAATTTAACAAATTTTAATCATTTTATCCATTGAATTAAGAACCTTTTACTCAAAACTATAACAGCTATTAAAAATTCAAAGTCACCATGTTTTCCTCAATTAAAACCCAATCTAAAAACGTTCCACGTTATTTTTCTACGACTTGTTTTTCACGAGCTAGGACATTTATTTGTTTGAATTTCAAAAAACCAAATTTATCAATTTTATGATATTTTTAATTCTATATGAATTAAGAACCCTTACTCAATAAATATAATAACAAGCATTAAAAATCCGAGTGACCTACTTCGTGTTTATTCCTACTTAAAACCCAATCTAAACGTTCAGTCTTTTCTACGACTCGTATCACGAGCTATGGACATTTATATGTTTTGAATTTCAAAAACCAAAATTTATCAAATTTTTAATATTTTTTATCTAAATGAATTAAGAACCGTTTTTACTCTAAAACTATAACAGCTATTAAAATATTCGAAGTCACCATCGTTTTCCTACCTAAAAACTCAATACCTAAAACGTTCCAGTTTATTTTCTACGACTTGTAATTTCACGAGCTAAAATGGCACATTATATGTTCTGAATTTCAAAAAACCTAAAATTATCAAATTTTAGAATTTTTTATCTAATGAATTAAGGAACCTCTTACATCAAAGAACTATTAACAGCTATTTAAAAATTCGAAGTGACCTTCGTATTCCTCACTTAAAACCAATCTAAAACGTTCAGTCCACTTTTTCTACGACCGTGTATTTCACGAGCTATGGACTTTTATATGTTTGAATTTCAAAAAACCAAAATTTATCAAATTTTAATATTTTTTAATCCTAAATGAATTAGAACCTTTTTCTCCAAACTATAACAGCTAATTAAAATCCGAAGTGACATCGTATTCCTCACTAAAAACCCAATCTAAAAACGGTCCAGTCAGCTTTTCTACGACTTGTATTTCACGAGCTATGGAAATTTATATTGTTTGAATTTCAAAAAAACCAAATTTATCAAATTTTAAATATGTTATTAAATGAATTAAGAACTTTTTCTCCAAAACTATAACAGCTATTAAAAAATTCTAGGTCAACATCATTCCTTTCTTAAAAACTAATCTAAAAACGTTCCAGTTATTATTTCTACATTGTATTTCACGAGTATGGACATTTATAATGTTGAATTTTCAACAAACAAAATTTTATCAAATTTTAGAATTTTTATCTTAATGAATTAAGACCTTTTACTCGAAAAACTATAACAGCTATAAAAATCCGAAGTGACGTTCGTATTCCTCACTTAAAACCAATTTAAAACGTTCCAGTCACTTTTCTACGACTTGTATTCACGAGCTATGGACATTATGTTTGAATTTCAAAAAACTAAAGTTTATCATTTAGAATTTTTATCTAAATGAATTAAGAACGATTTACTCCAAAACTATAACAGCTTATAAAATCCAAAGTCACGCATCGGTATTCCTCAACTTAAAACCAATCTAATAACCACGTTCCAAGTCACTTTCTACGACTTGTATTTTCAGGAGCTTAAATGGACATTTATATGTTTGAGTTTTTTCAAAAACCAAAATTTATCAAATTTTAATATTTTTATCTAAATGAATTAAGAAACCTTTTTAACTCTCAAAACTATATAACGCTTATTAAATCGAAGTCACATGTTTTTCTTACTTAAAACCCGAATCTAAAAACGTTCCATTATTTTTCTACGACTTGTATTTCACGAGCTAATGACATTTATATGTTTGAATTTCAAAAAACCGAAATTTATCAAATTTTAATACATTTTTTATCTAAATGATTAAGAACTTTTTACCTCCACAAACTAATAACGCTTTATTAAATCCTGAAAAGATGACCATCGTATTCATCAAACTTAAAACCCAATCTAAAAAACGTTCCAGTTACTTTCTACGACTTGTATTTACGAGCTATGGACATTTATATGTTCGAATTTTTTTAAAAAAAACCAAAATTTATCAAATTTATATATATATATATTATTCTAACCAACCTATACAGCTATAAAATCCGAAGTCAACACTCGTATTTCCTCATAAAAAAAACGGTCCAGTCACTTTTCTAGCGACTTGTATTTCCACAAAATTTAACTATCTTTGAATTTCAAAAATTTAAATTAAAATGATGTTTGGAATTTAATTCTAAATCACTTTTGAATCCGTTTAAACTCCAAACTATAAACAGCTTTAATAATATCAACGTCAACGGCATCGTATTCCTCACTTAAAACCCAATCTATAAACGTTCCAGTCACTTTTCTACGACTTGTATTTCACGAGCTATGGACATTTATATGTTTGAATTTTAAAAAACCTAAATTTATCAAATTTTAGAATTTTTATCTAAATGAACTTAATACCCAACCTAAAAACTCTATCAGCTATTAAAAATTCAAAGTCACCATCGTATTCCCCACACTTAAACCTCAATCTAAAAACGTTTCCAGTCACTTTTCTACGACTGTATTTCTCACGAGCTATGGACATTATATGTTTTGAAATTTCCAAAAAAAACTCAAAATTTTATCAAATTTAGAATTTTTAATCTAAATGAATTAAGAACCAATTACTCCAAAATTTATTGCAAATTTTAATATTTTTATCTAAATAATTAAGAACCTTTTTCTCCAAAGCATAACAGCTTATTAAAATTCCGGAGGTCACCTATCAGTTTTTCCTCACTGTAAAACTATCTAAAAACGTTCCCAGTCACTTTTCTATGATTTTCATTTCTCGGGATTGGGTGAGTTCGATATGGGAAATTCAAAGAATCAACTTTATCAAATTTAATGATTTAAAATATAAAATGAATTAAGAACCTTTGTACTCCAAAACTATAACAGCTATTAAAAATTCAAAGTCACCATCGTTTTCCTCACTAAAACCCAATCTAAAAACGTTCAGTTTATTTTTTTACGGACTTGTATTCACGAGCTATGGACATTTAATATGTTTGAATTTCAAAAAAACCTAAATTTTATAAAATTTTAGAATTTTTATCTAAATGATTTAAGACCTTTTACTCCAAACTATAACAGCTTATAAAACCCAAGTCACCATCGTATTCCTCACTTAAACCCAATCTAAAAAACGTTCCAGTCACTTTTCTACGACTTTTTACTTTTCACGAGCTATGGACATTTATATGTTTGAATTTCAAACAAAACAAAAATTTATCAAATTTTAATATTTTATCTAAATGATTTAAGAACCTTTTTACTCCAAAACTGATAACAGCTATTAAAAATTCCGAGTCACCATCGTTTTCCTCACTTAAATCCCAATCTAAAAACGTTCCCAGTTATTTTTCTACGACTTGTATTTCACGAACTATGGACATTTATATTTTTGAATTTCAAAAAACCAAAATTTATAAATTTTTTTAGAATTTTTATCTAAATGAATTAAGAACCTTTACTCCAAAACATAACAGCTATTAAATCCGAAGTCAACCATCGTAATTCATCACGTAAAACCAATTAAAAACGTTCCAGTCATTTTCTACGACGTATTTCACGAGCTATGGACATTTATATGTTTGAATTTCAAAAAACCCAAAATTTATCAAATTTATTATAATTTTTATCTAAATGAATTAAGAAACCTTTTACTCAAAAACTATAACAGCTATTAAAAATCCTGTATTTCAGATCGTATTCCTCACTTAAACCCAATCTAAAGACGTTCCAGTCACTTTTCACGAGCTATGGACATTTACGCTATGGACATTTATTTGTTTGAATTTCAAAAAACCAAAATTTATCAAATTTTAATATTTTATTCTAAATGAATTAAGAACCTGTTTCTCCAAAGCTATAACAGCTATTAAAAATAAAGTCACCATCGTTTTCCTCACTAAAAACCCATCTAAAACGTTCCAGTCACTTTTCTACGATTGTCTTTCACGAGCTATGGACATTTATGTGTTTGATTTCAAAAAACCAAAATTTATTCAAATTTTACAATTTTTTTTATCTAATGAATTAAGAACCTTTTACTCCAAAACTTATAACAGCATGATTAAAAATTCAATGTCACCATCGTTTTCGCTCACTTAAAACCTCAATCTAAAAACGCTGTCCAGTTATTTTCTACGACTGTATTTTCACGCAGCTATGGACATTTATAATTGTCTGAATTTCAAAAAAACCAAAATTTTTCCAAAAATTTTAGAATTTTTTTATCTAAAGTGATTAAGAACCTTTTACTCCAAAACTATATCAGCTATTAAAAAATCCGAAGTCACCATCGTATTCTCACTTAAAACCCAATCTAAAACGTTCCAGTCACTTTTCTACGACTCGTATTTCACGAGCTTTGGACATTTTTATTTTTTGAATTTCAACAAAAACTTTCAAAATTATCAATTTTAATATTTTATCTAAATGAAATTAAGAACCTTTTACTTCCAAAACTATAACAGCTATTAAAAATTCGAAAGTCACTAATCGTTTCCTTACCTAAAACTCAATCTAATAAAGACGTTCCAGTTATTTTTTCCCTACGACTTGTACTTTCACGAGCTAATGGACACTTATATGTTTGAAATTTCAAAAAACCTAAATTTTTAATTCAAATTTAGAATTGTTTATCTAAATGTAATTATAGAACTTTACCTCCAAAACATATACAGCTTTAATAAAAATTCCAAACGGTCAACATCGTATTCCTCACTTAAAACCCAATCTAAAAACGTTCCATCACTTTTCTACGACTTGTATTTTCAGGAAAAATAACCATTTAGTATGGTTGATTTCAAAAAACCAAAATTTTCAAATTTTAATATTTTAATCTAAATGAATTAGGAACCTTTTAACGATTTTATAACAGCTATTACTAAAAATTCGAAGTCACATCGTTCCTCACTTAAAACTCAATCTAAAAACGTTCCAGTTTTTTTTCTACGATTTGTATTTCACGACAGAGGGAGATATACTTGTCTGAAATTTCGCAATTACGTAAATTATAAAATTTTTAGAATGTAAATATCGAACAATGAATTAATGACAGTAATTACTCTTCCGGGTGGAACTAGCTAAAAGAAAATCGAAGTGACCTTCGTATTCCTCACTTAAAAACCTCAATACTTAAAACAGTTCCATAGTACTTTCTACGACCATGTATTTGGTGTTTCTACGACTTTATGACATTTTATATGTTTTTGAATTTCAAAAACCTAAATTTATCAAATTTTAGAAGTTTTATCTAAATGAATTGAACCATTTACTCCAAATCTATAACAGCTATTAAAATCCGAAGTCATTATCGTATTCCTCACTCTTAAAACCAAATCTAAAAACGTTCCAGTCACTTTTCTACGACTGTCGTATTCACGAGCTGCGGAGGTTTATTTGTATTAGGATTTCAAAAAACCAAAATTTTATCAAATTTTAATATTTTTATCTAATGAATTAAGAACCTTTTACTCCAAACTATAACAGCTATTAAAATTTCGAAGTCACCATCGTTTTCCTTACTTAAATAAAATAAAAAAACGTTCCAGTTATTTTCTACGACTTGTAATTCACGGAAATGTGGACGTTTCTGCGAACGCATTGAGAAACGGTATAAAAAATCGAAAATTTTAGAATTTTATCTCAATCGAATTTAAGAACCTCTTTTACTCAACATTATCTCAGCTATTAAGCATCCGAAGTGACCTCGTATTCCTCACTTTAAAACCCAATCTAAAAAACGTTCCAGTCACTTTTTCTACGACTCGTATTTCACGAGTTATGGACATTTGTATGAATGAATCAAATTTATAAAATTATCCAAATTTTTAATGATTTTATTAAATGAATTTAGAACCTTTTTACTCCAAAGACTAATAACAGCTTTAAATCGAAGTGACCTTCGTATTCCTCCCTTAAAACCCAATCTAAAAACGTCCAAGTCACTTTTCTACGAACTTTTCTACGACTTGTATATCACGAGCTATGGACATTTATATGTTTGAATTCAAAAAAACCAAAATTTATCAAAATTTTTAATATTTTTATCTAAAATGATTAAGAACTTTTTATCCAAACCTATAACACTATTAAAAATTCTAGGTCAACATCGTTTTCCCTTACCTAACTCAATCTAAAAACGTCTCAGTTATTTTTTCTACGACTTGTATTTCAGAGCTATGGACATTTATATGTTTGATTTTAATAAACCAAAATTTTTATCAAATTTTAGAATTTTTACTAAATGAATTAAGAACCTTTTACTCAAAAAACTATAACAGCTATTTAAAAATCCGAAGTGACCTTCGTATTCCTCACTTAAAACCCATTCTCAAAAAACGTTCCAGTCACTTTCTACGACTTGTGTATTTCACGACTATGGACATTTTATATGTTTGAATTTCAAAAAAACCAAATTAATCAAAATTTAAGAATTTTTTATCTAAATGAATTAAGGAACAATTTACTCCAAAACTATAACAAGTATTAAAAATCTGAAGTCCCACCATTGCTATTCCTCACTTAAAACAAATTAAAAACGTTCCAGTCATCTTTCTACGACTTGTTTTTCACGAGCTATGGACATTTAAATGTTTGAATTCATCAAAAAACCAAAAATTTATTTCAAATTTTATCTTTTTATTCTAATGAATTAAGAACCTTATTTACTACCCAAAACTATACAGCTATTAAAAATCCGAAGTCACCCTCGTTTTCCTCACTTAAAACCCCATCTAAAAACGTTCCAGTTATTTTTTCTACGACTTGTATTTCACGAGCCATGGACATTTATATGTTTGAATTTCAAAAAACCAAAATTAATCAAATTTTAGAATTTTTTATCTAAATGAATTAAGAACCTTTTACTCCAATAACTATAAACACGAGTATTAAAATCCGAATCACCAGTCGTATTCACACATTATCACCCAATCTAAAAACCGTTCCAGTCACTTCTTTCTACACTCGTATTTCAACGAGCTAAGTGGACATTTATAGTTTTGAATTTTAAAAAACAAAATTTATCAATTTGAATATTTTTATCTAAATGAATTAAGAACCTTTTACTCCAATATATACAGCTATTAAAAAATCCAAGTCACCAATCGTAATTCCTCAGTTAAAACCCATCTAAAACTTTCAGTCACTTTCTACGACTTGTTATTTCACGAGCCTGGACATTTATATGGTTGAATTTCAAAAAACCTAAATTTACAATTTTATGAAATTTTATTCTAAAATGAATTAAGAACCATTTACTCCAAAACTATAATAAAGCTTTTGAAAATCCAAAGTCACCATCGTATTCTTCATTTAAAACCCAATCTAAAACGTTGCAGTCACTTTTCTACGACGACTTGTATTTCACCAGCTATGGACATTTATAATGTGTTGAATTTAAAAAACCTACATTTAAAACTCAAATTTTAGGAATTCTTTATCTAAATGAATTAAGAACCATTATACTCCAAAATCTATAAACAGCTATTAAAAATCCAAAGTCAAGATCGTATTCCTCACTTAAAAACCAATTTAAAAACGTTCCAGTCACTTTTCCACTCTACAACTTGTATTTCACGAGCTATCGACATTTAAGTTTGAATTTCAAAAAACCAAATTTATCAAATTTTAGAATTTTATCTAAATGAATTATTCCAAAAAAAACCAAAATTATTCAAATTATTTAATATTTTTATCTAATGAATTAAGAACCTTTTTCTCCAAAGCTATAACAGCTATTAAAATCGGGTCGACCATCGTTTTCCTCACTTAAAACCCTATCTAAAAACGTTCCAGTTCCACTTTGTTCCTACGACCGTTTTCACGATCTCATGGACATTTAAATTGTTTGAATTTCAAATAGCCAAAATTTATCAATTGTTAAAATATTTTGATTTTATTTATCGAAAAAACCTTGTCCTCCAAAAACTATTATACTATTAAAAAATTCAAGTCACCATCGTTTTCCCTACTGTTAAAAAAAAAACCAATCTAAAACGTTCCAGTTATTTTTTTTACGACTTGTATTTCACGAGCTATGGACATTTAATATGTTTGAATTTCATAAAACCCAAATTATCAATTTTAAGAACTTTTTGTCAAAATAAAAATAAAAACACTTTTTACTCCAAATATATGAAAGCCATTTAATATCCGACTGTACCTTGCATTCCTCACTTAAACCCAATCTAAAACGTTCCAGTCACTTTTTCTACGACTTGTATTTCCCGAGCTATGGACATTTATATGTTTGAATTTCCAAAACCTATAATTTATCAAATTTGCATTTTATATAAATGAATTAAGAACCATTTTACTCATAAAACTATAACAGCTTATAAAAATCCGAAAGTCACCCTCGTTATTCCTCACTTAAAACGCAAGTCTAAAAACGTGTTCCAGTCACTTTCTACGAACTTTTATTTCACGAGACTTGGACATTTATATGTTGAATTTCAAAAAACCCAAAAATTTATCAAATTTTAAATTATTTTTTATCTAAATGAATTAAGAACCTTTTACTCAAAACTATAAACAGCTATTAAAAATCCGAAGTCACTATCGTTTTCCTCCTTTAAAACCCAATCTAAAAAAGTTCCAGTCACTTTTTACGATTTGTATTTCACGAGCTATGGACATTTAAATGTTTGATTTCAAAAAACCAAAAATTTATCAAATTTTAGAATTTAATCTAAATGAATTAAGAAATAAAAAATGAAACCGCCATCACTTCACTCTCGACGCTGAGGTTTGTATTTTACTCCAAAACTAATCAAAGCTATTAAAAATCCGAAGTCCCCATCGTATTCCTCACTAAAACCCAATATAAAAACGTTCCAGTCACTGACGATGACTCTATTTCACGAGCTATGGACATTTATATGTTTGAATTTCAAAAAACCAAAATTTATCAAATTTTAATATTTTTATCTAAATGAATTTAAGACCTTTTTTACTCCAAAACTAATAGACACTATTAAAAACAACGTCACCATCGTATTTCCTCACTTATAAACCCAATCTTAAAAACGTCCAGTCACTTTTCTAGCGACTTGTATTTCACGAGCTATGAACATTTATATGTTTGAATTTCAAACCTAACCTAAATTTATCACATTTTAAGAATTTTTATCTAAATAATTTAAGGAACAATATACTCCAGAACTGATACACAGCTTATAAAATCGCAAAGTCACCATCTGGGTAATTCCTCACTTAAAACCCAATCTAAAACGTTCCAGTCACTTTTTCTAGACTTGTATTTCACGAGCTATGGACATTTATATGTTTAAATTTCAAAAAAACAAAATTTATGTGTTTGAATTTAAAAAAACCAAAATTTATAAATTTTAATATGCAAAAGGCAATCTTATGTGAGAAACTTGTTACTCCAAAAGTATCACAGCTATTAAAAATTCCGGGAGTTCACGAATCGTTTTTCCTCACTTAAAACCCAATCTAAAAACGTCCAAGTCACTTTTCTACGACTTGTAGTTCACGAGCTATGGACATTTAAATGTGTTTGAATTTCAAAAACCAAAATTATCAAATTTTAATATTTTTATCCTAAATAATTAAGAACCTTTTACTCAAAAAACTATAACAGCTATAAAATAATTCAAAGTATTAACCATCGTATTCCTCACTTAAAACCCAATCTAAAAACGTTCCAGTCACTATTCTACGACTTGTATTTCACGAGCTATGGACCATTTATATGTTTGAATTTCAAAAAAACAAAAATTTAATCAAATTTTAGAATTTTTCATCTAAATGATTAAGAAACCTTTTACTGCAAAAACTATAACAGCTATTAAAATCCGAAGGTACCCCTTTCCTCACTTAAAACCAATCTAAAAACGTTCCAAGATCACTTTTCTACGACTTGTTTTATTTCACGAGCTATGGAATTTATATTTTTGAATTTCAAAAAACCTAAATTTATCAGATTTTTAGAATTTTTATCTAAATGCATTACCGAACCATTTACTCCAAACTATAACAGTTATAAAGAATCCAAAGTCACCACTCGTATTCCTCATCTTAAAAACCAATCTTAAAAACGTTCCAGTCCTTTTCTACGACTTGTATTTCACGAGCTATGGCATTTATATTATGTTTGAATTTCAAAAACCAAAATTTATTCAAATTTTAAATATTTTTATCTAAATGAATTAAGAACGTTTTATTCCAAAACTATAACAGCTATTAAAAAATCCGAAGGTCACCATCGTTTTCCTTACTTAAAACCGCCCAACTAGAAAAGTTCAGTTATTTTTCTAGCGACTTGTATTTCACGGCTATGGACATTTTATAGTTTGAATTTCAAAAAACCAAACACCTTTATCAAATTTTTAGAATTTTTATCATAAACTGGTAATTAAGAAACTTTTACTCAAAAACATAACAGCTATTAGAAAATCCGAAGTCACATCGTTATTCCTCACTTAAAACCCAATCTAAGAACGTTCCAGTCACTTTTCTACGACTCGTATTTCACGAGCTATGGACATTTATATGTTTGAATTCAAAAATCCAAAAATTTATCAAATTTTAATATTTTTATCAATGCCAATTAAGAAACGTTTTTCTCCAAGCTATAAGCAGCTATTTAAATTCCGAAGTCACCATCGTTTTCCTCACTTTAAACCCAATCTAAAAACGTTCCACGTCCACTTTTCTACGACTCGTATTTCACGAGCTATGGATATTTATGTATTAAACAAATTTCAAAACAACCAAAAATTATCAAATTTAATATTTTTTCTAAAATGGAAATTATAATTTACGCCAAAACTATAACAGCTATTAAAAAATTCAATGCACCATCGTTTTCCTCACTTAATACCCAATCTAAAACGTTCCAGTTATTTTTTTACGACTTGTTTCAGCACGAGCTATGACAATTTATATGTTTGAATTTCATAAAACCAAAATGGAACAAATTTTAGGAATTTTTAATAATGAAAAAGAATCCATATCTCAAAAACTATTACAGCTATTAAAAAATCCGAAGTGACCTTCGTATTCTTCACTTAAAACCCAATCAAAAAACGTTCCAGTCAACTTTTCAACGACTTGTATTTCACGAGCTATGGACATTTTTATGTTTGAATTTCAAAAAAATTTTATTATACAAATTTAGAATTTTTATCTAAAAATGATTAAGAACCTTCTTACTCCAAAACTAATAACAGCTATTAAAAATCCGAAGTAACCACGTATTCCTCACTTTAAAACCAATCTAAAAACGTTCCAGTTACTTTTCTACGACTCGTAATTCACGAGCTATGGACATTTATATATGTTTGAATTCCAAAAAACCTAAATTTATCAAAATTTAGAATTTTTATCTAAATGATTAAGAACCTTTTACTCCAAACTATACAGCTATTAAAAATCCCAAGTCACCATCGTATCATCACTTAAAAACCCAAATGTAAAAATGACATTTCTATGACTCGTATTTCAGGAGCTTTGGTCATTTATATTGTTTGAATTTCAAAAAACCAAATTTTATCAAATTTTAGAATATTTTTATCTAAATGAATTAAGACCTTTTTACTCCAATACTATAACAGCTATTAAAAATCCGAAGTCACATGATTCTCCACTTAAAAACCCAATTCTAAAACGTTCCAGTCATTTTCGACGATGTGTATTTCACGAGCTATGGACATTTATATGTTTGAATGTTCAAAAAACCTAAATTTATCAAAATTTTAGAAATTATTAAGTCTAAATGAATTAAGAACCCATTTACTCCAACTAATCACAGCTATAAAAACCCATCCAAAGTCACCGATCGTCATTCACACTTAAAACAATCTAAAAACGTGTCCAGTCACTTTTCTACGACTTGTATTTTCACTATTCTATGGCTATTTATATGTTGAATTATAATATTGTTTAAATTCTAAATAATTAAGTAACCTTTTTATCTACAAAACTATATACAGCTTTATAAGAAATTCGATTAGTCAGCCATTCAATTTTCTTTACCTAAAACCCAATCTATAAACGTTTCCATATTTTTCCTACGACTTGTTTCACGAGCTATTGGACATTTATTATGTTTGAATTTCAAAAAACCAAAATTGTTAACAAATTTTAGATCTTTTAGTCTAAATGAATTAAAATCCTTTACTCCAACACTATAGACAGCTATTAAGAAATCTCGTAGTTGACCCGTTTCTCACTTATAAACCAATAAACTAAATTTACATTAACTTATCTAACTGTTTATTGAAGCATAAAATTGAATTTTATGTAGCGTTTTTGCAATAATTTAAGCTCACAATTTTTATCCTATTTTTTATTTATAATGAATAAGAACCTTTTCTCCAAAACTATAACAGCTATTAAAAATTCGAATTCACCATTCTGTTTCCTTACCTAAAACGTCATCTATAAAACGTTCCAGTTTATTTTTTTCTACGACTTTTGTATTTCACTGAGTCTATATGACATTATTATGTAATTTTCAAAAAACCAAAATTTATCAATTTTTAGAATTTTTATCTAATGAATTAAGAACCTTTTACTCCAAAAATCTATAGACATGCTATTGAAAAATTCCAAGTCACACAATCTCGTTTCCTGCACTTAAAACCAATCTAAAAACTTGCCAGTCCACTTTTCTTATCGACTCTGTAGTTCACGAGCTTGGATATTAGTATGTTTTGAATTTCAAAAACCTAAATTTTATCAATTTTTAGAATTTTTATCTAAATGAATTAAGAACATTTTATCCAAAAACTATAAACAGCTTATAAAAATCAAAGGTCCACCATCGTATTGCCCACTTAAAACCCAATCTAAAAACGTTCCAGTCATTTTCTACGACTTTTTTTCACGAGCTATGGACATTTAATATGTTTGAATTTCAAAAAACAAAAATTTATCAAATTTAACATAATTTTTAATCTAAATGAATTAAGAACCTTTTTACTCAAAAACTATAACAGCTATTCAAAATCCGAAGACACCCTAGTCGTTTTCCTCACTTAAAAGCCAATCTAAAAACGTTCCAGTTATTTTCTACGACTTGTATTATTTCACGAGCTATGGGACATTTATATGTTTGAAGTTCAAAAAAACAAAATTTATATCAAATTTAGATATTTTTATCTAATGAATTAAGAACCTTTTACTCCAAAAGTATAACAGCTTTAAAAATCCGAGGTGACCATCGATCTATCTCTCTCACTTAAAAACCCCAATCTAAAAACGTCGCACTTTTCTACGATCGTTTTCACGAAGCTAATGGACATTTCTATGTTTAATTTCAAAAAAACCAATTTATCAAATTTTAATACTTTTATCTAAATGAATTTAAGAACCTTTTTTACTTCCAAAACTATAACAGCTATAAAAATCCGAAGTGACCTTCGTATTCCGCACTTAAAACCCAATCTAAAACGTTCACCTTTCTACGACTTTTATTTCACGAGCTATGGACATTTATATGTTGGAATTTCAAAAAACCAAAATTTTTCAAATTTTAATATTTTAATCTAAATGAATTAAGAAACCTTTTTTACTCCAAAACATACAGCTATTAAAAATTCTAGTCAACCATCGTTTTCCTTTACCTAAAACTCAATCTAAAAACGTTCCAAGTTATTTTTCTACGACTTGTATTTCACGAGCTAGGACATTTTATATGGTTTGAATTTCCAAAAACCCAAACATTTATCAAATTTTAAGAATTTTTTATCGCTAAATGATAAGAAGCTTTTGAGACTCAAAAACATAACAGCCTATTAAAAATCGAAAGTGATCCTTCGTATCCTCACTTAAAACCAATCTAAAAACGTTCCAGTCACTTTTCCTACGACTTGTATTTCAAGAGCTATGGACATTTACAATTGTACAAATTCAAAAACTCTAAATTTATTTCAAATTTTAGAATTTTTATTAAATGAATTAAGAACATTTACTCCAAAAACTATAACAGCTTATAAAAATCCGAAGTCACCATCGCATTCCTCACTTAAAACAAAATCTAAAAACGTTCCAGTTCACTTTTCTACGACTTGTATTTCACGGCTATGGCATTTATATGTTTGGAATTTCAAAAAACCCAAAATTTATCAAATTTTAATATTTTTATTAAAATGATATTAAGAACCTTTTTACTCCAAAACTATAACAGCTATTAAAAAATCCGAAGTCACCATCGTTTCCTACTTAAACCCAATCTAAAATACGTTCCAGTTATTTTTCTAGCGACTTGGTATTTCACGAGCTATGGACATTTTTATGTTTGAATTTCAAAAACCAAATTTATCACATATTTTTAGAATTTTTATCTAATGAATTAAGAACCTTTACTCAAATATAACAGCTATTAAAATCCGAAGTCACCATCGTATTCATCACTTAAAACCCAATCTAAAAAGGTTCCAGGTCCTTTTCTACGACTCGTATTTCACGAGCTATGGACATTTATATGTTTGAAATTTCAAAAAACAAAATTTTATCAAATTTTAATATTTTTCTAAATGAATTAAGACCTTTTTTACTCCAAAACTATAACAGCTATTAAAAATCGAAGTCTACCATCGTATTCCTCACTTAAAAACCCATCTAAAACACGTTCCAGTTGTCACTTTCTACGACTCTGTATTCACGAGCTCAAAATGGACATTTATATGTTTGATTTCAAAAAACTAAATTTATCAAAATTTTAGAATTTTTATCTAAATGCATTAAGAACCTTTTACTCCAAACTATAACAGCTTTATAAAATAATCCAAAGTCCACCATCTGTATTCCTCACTTAAGAACCCAATCTAAAAAACGTTCCAGTCACTTTCTGACGACTTGTATTTCACGAGCTATGGACATTTATATGTTCTGAATTTCAAAAAAACCTAAATTTATTCAAATTTTAGAATTTTATCTAAATGAATTAAGAACCATTACTTC
This sequence comes from Trachelipus rathkii, assembly GCA_015478945.1. NCBI lineage: Eukaryota > Metazoa > Arthropoda > Malacostraca > Isopoda > Trachelipodidae > Trachelipus > Trachelipus rathkii. The sequence continues at coordinate 22,447 of JABUQX010026445.1, forward strand.
CAAACCATAACAGCTATTAAAAATCCGAAGTAACCATCGTATTCCTCACTTTAAACCAAATCTAAAAAAGAACGTTCCAGTCACTTTTCTCCGACTTGTATTTTAGAAGGAATTGGACATTTACATGTTTGAATTTCAAAAAAACAAACATTTATCAAATTTTTTAGAATTTTTTCTATCTAAATGAATGTAAGCAACCAAAAAACCAAAATTATCAAATTTTTATATTTTTATCTATATATATATTAAGAACCTTTCTCCAAAGCTATAACAGCTATTAAAATTCCGGGTGTTGAGTCACCACGTTTTCCTGCACTTTAAAAAGACCCTATCTAAAAAACGTTCCAGTCAGCTTTTCTACGACTAGTATTTCACGAGCTATGGACAGTTATGTGTTTGATAATTTCAAAAAACAAAATTTATCAACATTTTAATATTTTTAATCTAATATGAATTAAGAACCTTTTACTCCAAAAACTATAACAGCTATTAAAAATTTCAAAGTCACCATCGTTTTCCTCACTTAAAACCAATCTAAAAACGTTCCAGTTATTTTTTTACGACTTGTATTTCACGAGCTATGGATATTTATATGTTTGATTCAAAAAACTCAAATTTATCAAAGTTTAGAATTTTTTATCTAAATGATTAAGAACCTTTTACTACAAAAACTATAACAGCTATTAAAAATCCGAAGTGACCTTCGTATCCCTCACTTAAAACCCAATCTAAAAACGTTCCATCACTTTTTCGACTTGTAATTTACGACTATGGACATTTATATGTTTCAATTTCAAAAAAAAACCAAAATTAATCAAATTTTAGAATTTTTAATTAATGTGGGGAACATGTTAACTCTCCAAAACTATAACAGCTTTAAAAAATCCGAAGTCACCATCGTAATTCTCACTTAAAACCCATCAAAGAACGTTCCAGTCACTTTTCTACGACTGTTATTTCACGAGCTATGGACGTTTATATGTTTGAATTTCAAAAACCCAAAATTTATCCCAATTTTAGATATTTATCTAAATGAATTAAAGAACCTTCTTTTTTACTCCAAATTAAACTATAACCGCTTATTAAAAATGCCGAAGTCACCATCGTTTTCTTACTTAAAACCCAATCTAAAAACGTTCCAGTTATTTTTCTACGACTTGTATTCACGAGCTATGGACATTTATATGTCTTGAATTTGTTTATTACAGCATGTTTAGTTGTGAATCTTTAGAAATTTTTTTATCTAATGAATTAAAGAACCTTTACTCCAAAACTTATAACAGCTATTAAAAATCCGAAGTCACCCTCGTATTCATCACTTAAAACCCAATCTAAACGTCCAAGTCACTTTTCTACGACTCGTATTTCACGAGGCTATGGACATTATATGTTTGAATTTCAAAAAAACCAAAATTTATCAAATTTTTAATATTTTTATCTAAAATAAATTAAGAACCTTTTTACTCCAAAACTAAACAGCTTATTAAAAATCCAAAGTCTACCGATCGTATTCCTTCACTTAAAAACCCGAATCTAAAAACGTTTCCAGTCACTTTTCCTACGATTGTATTTTAGAGCTATGGACACTTTATATGTTTGAATTTCAAAAACCTAAATTTATCAAATTTTAGAAAATTTTTATCTAAATGAATTAAGAACATTTACTATAAAACTATAACAGCTTATAAAAATCCAAAGTCACATCGTATTCCTCACTTAAAACCCAATCTAAAACGTTCCAGTCACTTTTCTACGATCTTGTATTTCACGAGCTATGGACCCTTTTTATATGTTTGAATTTCAAGAAACCAAAATTTATCAAATCTAAAAATCTAAAAATCTAAATGAATTAAGAACCAAAAAACCAAAATTTATCAAATTTTAATATTTTTTATCTTAAATGAATTAACCTGTTTCTCCAAAGCTATAACAGCTATTAAAATTCCGGAGTCACCATCGTTTTCCTCACTAAAACCCAATCTAAAAACTTTCCAGTCACTTTTCTACGACTCGTCATTTCACGAGCTATGGGACCATTTATTGTGTTTTGAATTTCAAAAAACCAGAATTATATCAAATTTCTAATATTTTTATCTAGAATGAATTAAGAACCTTTTTATTCCAAACCTATAACAGCTATTAAAAATTCAAAGTCACCATCGTTTTCCTCACTTAAAACCCAATCTAAAAAGTTCCAGTTTTATTTTTTTACGACTTGTATTTCACGAGCTAGGACATTTATATGTTTGAATTTCAAAAAACCAAATTTATCAAATTTAGAAATTTATCTAAAATGAATTAAGAACCTTTTACTCCAGAACTATAACAGCTATTAAAGAATCGAAGTGACCTTGCGTATTCCCTCAACTTAAACCCAATCCTAAAAACGTTCCAAGTCACTTTCTATCGACTTGTATTTCACGAGCTTTGGACAGTTATATGTTTGAATTTCAAAAACTAAATTTATCAAATTTAGAGATATTAAATGGATCAAAGCATTAAAGCTCAAATTACTGCAAAACTATATACAGCTTATAAAAATTCCAAAGTCACC
>JABUQX010026445.1:30000-32920 GCA_015478945.1 Trachelipus rathkii
CAATGCTTTTCTCATTCACTCTATGATTTTTCTCTGTCAGCATCTTCATATAAAATATTAGTCAAGTAGTACTTATATATATATATATAGTATATATATAAGATTGAGTTAGGTTTCATTTATAGAGAAGGTGAAATGTAAACTAAAAGTTACGGAAATTTGTTTACAGTGAGAAAACAAAAAACAAAAATTACTTGGTTGGAATATATATAAATTAATGAGTGAATAATTTGCAGATCAATGAATCTACTACAATCGAAAGACAAAGTGCCACTCTTGCTTGCAGCAGATTCATAGGAGCTCATACATATACCAAAGTCGCTGAAATAAATTGAGTTAATACATAGAAAATTTTGCATATCCGGTAAAATCATTGCAACGGTAAACAGATAATGGGAGCTAACTTTGCAAAATTTTCAAAGAATTTCGGCGTTAGTATTCAGTTGTTCGTAATTGGGTATAATATATCATAGATACTGCTAGGTGAAACGATATCAACGACGAGCGCGAATGAAGATGACGGTAACTTTTACATTCTTGTTGGAAGTTTGACGAAGACTATTTAATCGAACAACGCTCTTCCGAATCATATAAGGTGCGGCCTTCACATCTCTTAGTTTAACTTGTACTACTGATGCGAGAATCGCGCTTAAAGGTCTTTTTTGTTCTAAACTTTAACCAGTGTATTTGGACAAGTGTTCAAGCTCTATGAATTTACTGAACTCTAATCTGCTGAAACAATTTGACAATATATTTAAATGTCGTTAAGGACTGCATGTCAACAAGATGAAGCTTGTACGAAGCGTCTTTTTAATACAGCATAAAAATTGTTTGAATGATTTGAGACTGCATTGCAGCTCCCGTGCTTCAAAGACAATTGAAATTGAATTTCTTGACAGAAGTAGTTTAATATTTCAACCAATTGTGTTGCATTAGATAGGCTACAGGGTGATAAAAACTGTTTTTATGGAACTTTGCTTCAACATTTGCTAGTGATTGAAAAAAAATTTAAAGATTAAATACGGTCTCTACTTAGACATGTTGCATCCTCTTCTACAGCATTAGCTTTCAAGTTCGAGAAAAGATTCGGGAGTTTCTTTAATTTGCATAGCTCGGCAACAAGCAGTTCTGGCATCTATTCTAATCAAACCCAAAATCCAATGGCTCGCCATATAAACCCCGAATATAAACCGAGGAAAATAAGAAAAAGTATCAGGAAATGCTAACCGTGGCTGTCAGAAATGAGGTTCAAGCAACTACTTCTCAAGAGCCTAACGAAGTAATGGATTTGGCTGGAGGTAGCAGTCCAGATGACTTTTTTGAACACGAGAGTTTGTCATCTACGTCACCAGCGTCATTAAACAAAGATGAATAGAAATAGAAGTGCTTAAATACCTTACGGATAATGACAGATCCCTAGAGTCACTTAATAGATATCCCTGTGTTAAAAAAGTCTTTTTGCACTACAATACTCCACTACCTTCATCGGCCCCTGTAGAAAGGTTATTTAGCTTTGCGGGTCACATTCACTCTCCAAAGAGATCCAAGCTCTCTGATAATATGTTTGAAACGCTAGTCATTCTTAAAGGTAATTCTTCATATTTGTAATCTTATTAATTAAGTTACTGTCATTAATTCTTCTGTTTTTATTTTAATTTTTGTTTATGCTCTATATGGTTACAGAAAATTATTATCATTTATTATTAAGTGATTAACTATGTTTAAATAGATTATTATCATTATTATTAGATTAATTATTATAATAATATTACCTAACTTTACAATACAATTATACTGAAATCTTTATTATTATTACCATTATCATTATTAATAATATCTACTCTTAATACTTTGTATACACGCTAGTCATTCTTAAAGGTAATTCTTCATATTTGTAATCTTATTAATTAAGTTACTATAAATAAAATCCTTATGTCTTTCTTTTTAAAGTTATTTATGCTCTATTGGTTACAGAAAATTATTATTATTATTAGGATTAAACTATGTTTAAACAGATTATTTTATATTATTTATTATTATATATTATTATTATTATTATTATTATTATTATTATTATTATATATTATTATTAATTGATTATTATTATTATTATTTTACCTAACTTTATGAGAGTTACAACTACACATTTTTTTTATATTATCATTTATCATATATTAATAATATTAATTTGAATACTTTGCAATACCAATAATATCAAACACTTGTTGAAGAAGATCGGCTAGTAGGTTCAAGTGACGCTCAATTGAGTAATCTTCTAAGTTTATTAATAAAATAAATTTAGAATTTTTAAATTTATTGATAATATTGATCAATAATAAGATCTTTTCATTTCATGGGAGCTAATCTAGTCTAATAATGTAATTATACTGAAAACTTTAAATAAATTTTATATTTCTACTTTAATTAAATAAAACTGGAATGTAAATTGCAATTTTGGAATAAAAGTTTAAAAAACTGTTAGTTAAATCCAATGATTTTAATTCACAGTAAGTATATGTATGATGCACTTACCAAACTTGTAAAACTATTATTAAGGTCGAACTGATCGAAAGTAAGCCGTTTATCAATGTAAGGTTACATGTACAACGAGGTAACGGTAACGCTTCAAAAGAATTTCAAAGTGTTAACGATGTACGGTAACGCTACTCATTTTCCTCTCAGTAACGAAGTAACGGGTACGATACAACCAATTTCATGTACGATGCCTCATCTCTGTATATATATATATATATGATGATATATAATATATATATATACTATATTATATATATATATAATATATATATATATTATTATATATATATATATATATATATATTATATATATATTATATATATAATTAATATATTATATATATATATATATGAAGAAAGCTTTTTACTCTCTCCCTAGCTGGGT
>JABUQX010026446.1:0-12500 GCA_015478945.1 Trachelipus rathkii
CAAAAAGAGAGCTCTTTGAACGAGATAAGATTATCACCTGCTTTAGATGATAAGTTTTGGAAGTGCACACATTCATATTAAGTACATGAAACCGATCCTATGTATTAGATTGAATAATCACATTTAATAAATACTATAATTTTTTAGATTTACTTCATTTCATGCTCCAGTCTTACACATATAGGAATTCTTATTATTAACCTTTAGTATTTAGGTTTTTACAAATTTTATTATTGTTCACGACGGGCTCGTGGTACTATCCAGCTTTCTCCATCACTGCACGGTTCAAAAATCTGGAGAGACTCTTTCCACATAATACGTAGTTTATAGTGCTAAAAGGAGTATAAATCCTATCAAACACGCTGCCTCATAATATTTACCTAGGAGTTTATCCGAATATAAATTATCTGATAAACGGATCTATAGAATGTTAATTAACTAATTTAAAATCAAATTTAGATTTCCTTGCTATTTTACATATAACAATATATACATATTTATACTAAATAAGCTTGACTAGCTTTATTACTACATAAAGATTGGAAATTGTTTTACGATTTTTGCAAAGAGATACTCTCAAACACTCTGCCTGAAATTACCTAGGAGTCCAAATTAATTCATGAACAATCTACTATGAATACATATTAAAACAAATTTAGATTTCCTTGTTATTACACATATAACAATATAAATAAGCGTGACTAGGCTTTATCTCTACATCAAATTTTAAATTTTTCACGGTTGTGCAAAAGAGATACCTCAAACACCTGCCTAAATTACCTAGGAGTCCAAATTATTATCTGAAACCGATCTAACATGAATACATATTAAAACAAATTTAGATTTCCTTGCTATTACACATATAACAATATAAATAAGCTTTGACTACGCTTTATTACTACATAAAATTGTAATTTTCAGCGGTTTTGCAAATGAGTAATACCTCAAAAACAGCCTGCCTAAAATTACCCTAGGGCCCAAATTATTATCTGTAACCGATCTAACATGAATTCATATTAATACAATATTTAAGATTTCCATTGTTTATTACACTATCACAATGATAAATAAGCGTGACTGAGGCTTTATCTCTACAGAATCAAAAATTTTTAAATTTTCACTGGTTGGGCCAGAAGAGATACCTCAGACACGTGACTGCCTAAATTTACCTAAGAACCCAAATTATTATCTGAAATCGATCTAAACATGAATACATATTAAAACCAATTTAGATTTCCTTTGCATTAACAATATTAACAATGATTAAATAACTTGACTTACGCTTTTATCACTACAATCAAATTGTAAATTTTTACGGTTGTGCAAAGGAGATTACTCACCTCAAACACTGCCTAAATTACCTAGGAGGTCCAAATTATTATCTGAAAGATCTAACATGAATACCTATTAAAGCAAATTAAGTTTCTTGCTATTACAGACATATATATCAATATTAAATAGCGTTGACTATCGCTTTACACTACATCAAATTGTAGATTTCTTCCACGGTTGTGCCATAATGAGATACCTAACACTCTGCCTAATTACCGTAGGAGCCCAGAATTTATTATCTGAAACCGATCTAGTATGAATTTACATTTAAAACAAATTTAGATTTCTCTTGCTTATTACACATATAACAATGATAATAAGCGCTTGACTACACTTTTATCACTACAATCAATTGTAAAGTTTTTCACGGTTGTTGCAAGGGAAGATACCTCAAACAACATGCCTAAATTACCTAGGAAGCCAAATTATTATCTTAGACCGATCTAACAATGAATACATTATTAAAAACATAATTTAGATTTTCCTTGCTATTACACATAATAACTATATAAATAAGCTTGACTACTGCGTTTATGCACTACATTTACATTGTAATAATTTTTTCACTAGTTGTGGCAATTGGAGATATCTCAAACAGCTCTGCCTAGAATTACCTAGTGAGCCTCAAATTATTATCTGTAAAACCGTATCTAAGCAATGAATACATATTAAAAAAAATTTTTAATTTCCCTATTATGCACATATAAAATTATAAATAAGCTTGACTACCCTTTACTACTACATTAAATTGTAAATTTTTAACGCTTGTGCAAAGGAGTATACCTCCAACGACCTGCCTAAATATTACCTAGTGAGTCCGGTAAATTATTTATCTTGAAACCGATCTAACATGAATACCTATTTAAAACAAATTAGATTTTTCCTTGGTATTACTACATTTATAACAAGTATAAATAAGCTTGACACGCTTTATCACTACATCATCAAATTGTAAATATTTTTCAGTTGTGCAAAGGAGATACCTCAAACACCTGCCTAAATTATCCTATGAGCCCAAATTTATTTATCTGAAAACCGATCTAACATGATATACATATTAATAAAACAATTTTAGATTTCCTTGCTATACTACACATATAACAATATAAATAAGCTTGACTACGCTTTATAACTACATAATATTGTGAAATTTTTAAAACGGTTGATCAAAGTAGAATTACCTCAAACACCTGCACATAAGAATTACCTGAGGAGCGCCAATGTTGTTATCTGGAAACCGATCTAGACGATGGAATAGCATATTAAAACTGAATTTAGTTTCCTTGCTATTACACATAGTAAGACATATAAATAATGTATTGACCTCGTCTTTATCGGCTACATCATAATTGTATCAATTTTTCACGGTGTTGTGCAAAGTGAGATAGCCATGCAAAACACAGCTGCTAAGATTCCTAGGAGGCCAAATTTTTTGTCTGAAACGCGATCTAACATTAATTACATATCAAAACAAATTTTAGATTTCTCTTGCTATTAACACATTATAACATATAAATCAGGTGCTTGACTACGTTCTTTAATTACTACTCAGAATTGTAAATTTTTGCACTGGTTGTGGCAATAGGCTATTAATAACATCTAAACACTCTGCTCTAAATTTACCTAGGAGCCGCAAATTTATTTATTGAAAATTCCGATCTAACATACATACATTATTAAATTAAAATTTAGATTTCATTGCTGCTGATTACAACTAATGAACTATATATAACATAAGCTTTGACTTAAGCTTTTATCTTACTCATCAAATTGTAAATTTTCTGACGGTTGTGCAAAGAGAGATACCGTCATAACATACTCTGCCTAAAGTTAGCCTTGGAGGGCCCAAATTATTTCTCTGAAAACGATCTAACATGAATACATATTATAAACAAATTTAAGATTCACTTGCTATTTCACATATAACAATTATAAATAAGTTTGACTAGCGCTTTATCACTGCATAATTGTTAGAATTTTTTCTACGGTTGTGCAATAGGAGATACCTCAAACACCTGCCTAAATTACTTCTAGTGAGACAAATTAATATTGATCGTGAAACCGATCTAATTACATGAATACGTGTTTTAAAAACAAATTTTAGATTTCCGTTGCTATTACATTCAATAACAATATAAATTGAAGCTTGCTACGCTTTATTACTACATAAAATTGTAAAATTTTTCAATCGATTTTAATTTCTGCAGTACCTCAAACACCTGCATAAAATACCTAGGAGCCCAAATGTATTATTGAATATCGATCCTAACATGAATACATATTAAAACAAATTTAGATTTCCTGTTTATTACACATATATAACAGATATAATAACGTCATTTAAAAATTATATCAAATTTTCAATTTTTTTCACGGTTGTGCAGTAAAGTAATAGCCTATCAAACCTGCCCCTAAATATACCTAGGAACGCACAATGAATTATCTGAAATCGATCTATACATGAATAATATTAAGAACCAATTGAGATTTCCTTGCTAGTTACACATATGAAAAATATAAATAAGCTTGACTAGCTTTATCACTATATAAATATTGTTAACTTTTTCACGGTAGATGCAAGGAGATTTACTCAATACAACCATGCCTAAATTACCGTAGGAGTCACCAAATTTATTATCTGAAAGCCGATCTTTAACATGAATACATATTAAAACAAATTTAGTATTTCCTTGCTATTACATCATATTATTACAATATAAATAATGCTTGGCTACTGTCTTTATTCTACTACATCAAATTGGTAAAGTTTTGTTCTATGGTTGTCCTAAAGGGAGGTACAGTCAAACACCCGCCTTATAATTACCTTAGGAGTCCCAAATTAATTATCGTGAACTGATCTAACATGTAATACATATTAATAAAAATTTAGATTCCTTAGTATTACACATATAAAATATAAATAGTTTTTGACTGAACGACTTTATCGAAGCTACATCAAAATTGGTAAATTTTTTTCACGGTTGTGCAAAGAGATTCCTCAAACACCTGCCTAAATTAACCACTAGGAGCCCAAAATTATTATCTGAACCCGATCTAACATGAATACATATTCATAAACAAATTTAGATTACTTGCTATTTACAGCATATAAAATATATAATAGATTGACCTACGCCTTTAATAATCACTAAATCAATTGTAAATTTTTTCACGGATGTGCAAGTAAGATACCTCAAACACCTGCTAAATTTTAACCTAGGAGCCAAAATTATTATGCTGAAACGATTCTTATCATGAATACATAATTAAAACAATTTATGATTTCTTCTATTACATCATATAAGCAAATTATAATATACGTAAGCTTAGACTACGCTTTATCACTACATCAATTGTAATTTTTCACTGGTTGTGCAGGAGATACCATCCAACATCCTGCCAAAATTACCTAGTGAGGCCCCGAAATTATTATCTGAAACGATCTAAACATGAATACTATATTAAAACAAATTTAGATTCCCTTGCTATTACACATATATACAATATAAATAAGCTTGCACTACACTTTATCACTACATCAAATTGTTATTTTTTCACGGTTGTGCAAAGGAGATACCTAAAACACCTGCTTAATACCTAGGAGCCCAAATTATTATTCTGAAACCGATCTAACTGGAAATACACATTAAAACAAATTTAGATTTTCCGTTGCTATTACAGCAAATAAACAAATATAAATAGCTTGCACTACGCTTATCACTCATCCAAATTGTAATTTTTTTCATCGGTTGTGCAAAGGAGATACGCGCACACACACACAAGCGCGCTTGCCCTCACACTATTTACCTAGGAGGCGTCGCACATAAATTATTGTATCTGAAAAACGCGATATATAAATGAGATACATAGGTTAAAAACAATTTATGATTCCTTGCTATTCCATATAACATATAATAAAATACAGCTTGACTACGCCTTTTTCACTACAATCAAATGTGTAAATTTTTTCACGGTTGTGCAAAGGAGCAAACCTCAAACACCTGCTTTAAATTACCTAGGAGCCCAAATTTATTATCTGAAACCGATCTAACATGAATACACTTTAAAACAAATTTAGATCTCCTTGCTATTACACATATAGCAAAAATATAAATCAGCTTGACTACGCTTTATTACTACACTCATAATTGTAAATTTTTTCACGGTTGTTGCAAAGGAGATACTCAAACACCTGGCCTAAATTACTAGGAGCCCAAATTATTATCTGAAAGAGATCTAACATGAATACAATATTAAGTAACAAAATTTAGATTTCCTTTGCTATTACACATTATAACAATATAAATAGGCGTTGTATCTACGCTTTTAATCCCAACCTACATCAAAATTGTTAAATGTTTTCAACATGTTGTGCAAAAGAGATACCTAAAACACCTGCTATAAATTACCAAGGAGCCCAAAATTATTATCTGAACCCGAGACTTAACATGAATACATATTAAAACAAATTTAGATTTCCTTGCTATACACATAATAAAATATAATAAGCTTGAACTTTGCGCTTAATCACTAAACATACAATTGTAATTTTTCCACGGTTTGTTTGCAAAGGGATACCTCAAACCCTTCGTAAATTACCTAGGAGCCCAAATTATTATCTGAAAACCGATCTTAAACATGAATACATTTTAAAACAAATTTAGATTTCCTTGCTATTACACATATAACAATATAAATAAGCTTGAACTACGCTTTATCAACTACATCAAATTGTCAATTTTTCACGGTTGTGCAAAGGAGATATCTGAAACACCTGCCTCTAATTGACCTAGGAGCCCAAATTCATTATCTGAAAACCGATCAAACATGAATACACATTAAAAAAATTTAGATTTCCTTGCTATTACAGCATATAACAATATAAATAAGCTTGACTACGCTTTATCACTACTATAAAATTGTTGTAAATTTTCAGCGGTTGTGCAAAGAGTACGTCAGAACCACCCTGCGAATAAATTACCTAGGAGCCCAAATTAATTTCTGAAACCGATTCTACTGATGAATAGCATATTAAAAAATTTAGATTTCCTTGCTATTAAGCATATAACAATATAAATAAGTTGACTATCGCTTTGTATCACTACATGCAATTATAAATTTTTCCACGGTTGTGGAAAGGAGATACCTCAATCACCTGCCTATATTACACTAGGAGCCCAAATTATTATCTAAAAACCGATCTAAACATGAATACACATTAAAACAAAAATTTTAATTTCCTTGCTATTACACACATATAAAAATATGATAAGCTTGAACTCCTGCTTTATCAACTATAATCAAATTTGTAAATTTTTCACGGTTGTGCAATGGAGATACCTCAAACTACATCAAACAATTACCTAGGAGCCCAAATTTATTATCTGAACCGATCTAACATGAATACATATTTCAAACACCTGCCTAAATTTCTATGCTATTACACCATAAAACAATATATAAAAGCTTGACTACGCTTTACACTACATCAAATTGTAAATTTTTCAGCATTGTGCAAAGGAGATACCTCAAACACCTGCCTAAATTACCTAGGAGCCCAAATTATTATCTGAAACCGATCTAACATGAATACATATTAAAACCAATTTAGATTTCCTTGGTATTACACATATAACAATATAAATAAGTTTGACTACGCTTTATCACTACATCAAATTGTAAATTTTTCACGGTTATGCAAAGGAGATACCTCAAACACCTGCCTAAATTACCTAGGAGCCCAAATTATTATCTGAAACCGATCTAACATGAATACATATTAAAACAAATTTAGATTTCCTTGCTATTACACATATAACAATATAAATAAGCTTGACTACGCTTTATTTACACATCAAATTGTAAATTTTTTCACGGTTGTGCAAAGGAGATACCTCAAAACACCTGCCTAAATTACTAGGAGCCCAAAATTATTATCTTATGTGAAACCGATCTAACATGAATAGCATGTTGATTGAAATTGAGAACTTTGCTTTGCTTTAACATTTAATCAATAGGAAAAAAAGCTAACTCGCGCTTTATCCCACTTACATCAAATTGTAAATTTTTTCCGGTTGTGCAAAGGAGAGACCCTCAAACACCTGCCAAAATTACCTAGGGGCCCAAATTAATTATCGTGAATACCGTTCTAAACCATGAATCATAAATAAAAAGCAAATTTAAATTTCCTTGCTATTACAATCAAATAACAATATAAAATAAAGCTTGAACTACGCTTCTATCGACTACATAAAATTGTAAATTTTTAACGGTTTGTGCAAATGAGATTACCCTAACACAGCTGCAATAAAACTTACCTAGGAGCCCAAGATTATTATCTGAAACAAGTTTCTACCCATGAATACATATTTAAAACAAATTTAGATTTCCTGCTAATACACATATAACAATATCAAAAAAGCTTGACTACGCTTTTGTATCATACATCAAATTGTAAATTTTTCACGTTGTTGCAAATGAGATTACCTCAAAATCCTGCCCTAAAATTACCTTAGGAGCCCAAAATTATTATCTGAAACCGATCTATCTATGAATACATAATTAAAAAATTTAGATTTCCTTGCTATGACACATATAACAATATAAATAAGCTTGACTAGCTTTATCACTACATCAAAATTGTAAATTTTTCAGAGTTGTGCAAAGGAGATACCTCAAACACCTGGCCTTAATTACTCTAGGAGCCCGAAACTATTATCTGAAAAACCGATCTAAACATGGATACATATTAAACAAATTTAGATTTCCTTGCTATTAACACATATAACAATATTATAAATAAAGCTTGACTTTACACTTTATCAGCTAATCAAATTGGTAAATTTTTCAACGGTTGTGGCAAAGGAGATACCTCAAACACCCTTGCTTTAAATTATATAGACCCGAATTATATCTGAAACAGTCTAACATGATCACACATTAAAAACAAAATTTAGAATTTCCTTGCTGATTACACAAAATCACAAATATAAATAAGCTTTGACTACGCTTTATCACTACAACAAATTGTAAAATTTTTCACGGGTTGTGCAAAGGAGATACTCAAACACCTGCCTAAATTACTAAGGAGCCCAAATTATTATCTGAAACGGATCTATAACATAATTACATATTAAAACAAATTTAGATTTTCCTGCTATTAACATCATATACACAATAAAAATAAGCTTGACTACGCTTTTATCACTTACATCAAATTGTAAATTTTATTCACGGTTGTGCAAAGGAGTATACCTCAACACCTGCCTAAATTACCTAGGAGCCCAAATTATTATCTGAATACCGATCTAACAATGAAAAACATATTAAAACAAATTTGAATTTCCTTGCTATTACACATATATAAAATATAAATAAGCTTGACTACGCTTTAACACTACATCAAATTGTAAAATTTTTCACGGTTTTGTTGCAAAGGAGATACCTCAAACACCTGCCTAAATTTACCTAGGAGCCCAAATTATTATCTGAAACCGATCTTAACATGAATACATATTTAAAACCAATTTAGATTTTCTTGCTATTTAACACATAAAACAATATATAATAGCTTGACTACGCTTTTCACTACATAAAATTGTTAAATTTTTTAAAACGGTTGTACAAGAAGGTAAACGGCTCAATCACCTGCGTAAATTTACCTATGGAGGCCCAAATTATTTTATCGAAACCGATCTAACATGACATACATAGTTTAAAACTAAATTTGGATTTCCTTGCCTATTTACACATATAACATTATAGAATAAGCCTTGACTACGCTTAATTACTATATCAATTGATAAATTTTTCAAAGCGTTGTGCACAGGAGATAGCCTCAAACATCCTGTCTAAAATACCTAGGAAAGCCAAATTATTATCTGAAACCGATCTAACATGAATACATATAAAACAAAAAATTTAGATTTTCCTTGCTATTACACATATAACAATATAAATAAGCCTTACTACGCTTTATCACTATATAAAATTGTAAATTTTTCACGGTTGTTTAAAGGAAGAGATACGTCAAACACCTGCCTAAAATACCTAGGAGCCCCAAATTATTATCTGAAATTGATTATCTACTATGAATACATATTAAAACAAATTTAGATTTGCTTGCTATTACAACATATAACATATATAAATAAGCTTGACTACGCTTAATCACTACATAAAATTGTATAATTTTTTAACGGTTGTGCAAAGGAGAAACCTAAACACCTGCCTTAAATTACCTAGGAGCCCAAATTATTATCTGAAACCGTTCAACATGAATACATATTTAAACAAATTTAGATTTCATTTCTATTTAACATATAACAATATAAATAAGCTTGACTAACCTTTATATAACTACATCAAATTGTAATTTTTCACGGTTGTGCAAATGAGATAACTCAACACCTGCCTAAATTACCTAGGAGCCCAATTATTATCTGAAACAGTTCTATCATGAATACATATTAAAACAAATTTAGATTTCCCTTGCTATTAACACATTAACAATATAACATACAGCTGTGACTTACGATTTATCTCTACATCAAATTGTAAATTTTTTCAAGTTTGTGCAAAGGAGATACCCGTTCAAAACACCTGCTAAATTACCTAGGGGCCAAAATTATTATCTGAAACCGATCTAACAGATATACATATTAAAACAAATTTTAGATTTCCTTGCCTATTACAACATTTAACAATATAAATAAGGTTGACTACACTTTATCACTACATCAAATTGAATATTTTTCACGGTTGTGAAAGGAGATACCTCAAAAACCTGCTTAAATTACCTAGGGGCCCCCATATAATTATCTGAAACCGATCTAAACATGATACAACATTTTTAAACAACTTTAGATTTCCCCTTGCTATTCAGCAAATAACATATTAAATAAGCTTGCTACGCTTTATCACTTACATCAAATTGTAATGTTTTCACGGTTGTGCAAAGGAGATACCACAAACACATGCCTAAATTACTTAGGAGCCCAATTATTATCTGAAACCGATCTAACATGGAAGCATATTAAAACAAAATTTAGATTTGCTTGCTATTACACATATAACAATATAAATAAGCTTGACTACGCTTTATCATCTACAATTCCAAATTGTAAAAATTTTTTCACGATTGCTGCAAAGAAGAATACCTCAAACAACGGCTGCCTAAAATTACCTAGGAGTCCAAAAAATTAATTATCTGAAACCGATCTATAATGAATACATATATTATTAAAACAAATTTAGATTCCTTGCTATTACATCATATAAAAATATAAATAAGCTTGACTACGCTTTTTCCTACAGTCATAATTTGTAAATTTTTAACGTTGTACAAAGGAGATACGCTCAAATCACCTGCCTAAATTAACCTATGGAGCCCAAATTATTATCTAAACCGATCTAACATGAATTACAATATTAAAACAAAATTTAGATTTCCTTGCTATTACACATATAACAATATATAATATAGCTTGACTAGCTTTATATTAACTAAATCAAATTGTATTTTTTCACGGTTGTGCTAAAGGAGATACTCAAACACCTGTCTAAATTACCTAGGAGCCCAAAATTATTTCTGAAAGAGATCTAACATGAATACATATTAAAAACAAATTTAGATTTCCTTGCTATTACACATATATACAATATAAATATGCTTGACTGCGCCCTTTATCACTACAGTCAAATATTGTAAATTTTGGCAACGTTTGTGCAAAGGCAGTTTATCTCAACACCTGCTTTAATATGTTACCTAGGAGCCCAAATTAATTTCTGAACCGATCTAACATGAATACACATTTAAAAAACAAAATTTAGATTTCCTTGCTATTACACAAATAACAATAATAAATACTTGACTACGCTTTTATCACTACATTCAAATTGTAAAATTTTTTCACGGTTGTGGCAAAGAGAATACCTACAAACACCTGCCTAAATTACCTAGGAGACTAAATTATTATCTACCTGAAACCGTTCTAAACATGAATACATATTAAAACACATTTAGATCTTCCTTGCTATTACACATATAACAATATAAATAAGCTTGAACTACGCTTTTTCACTAACATCAAATGTAAATTTTTAAACGGTTGTACAAAGAGATATCCTAACACACTGCGCTAAAATTACCTAGGGAGACCCAAATTATTATCTGACAGCCGTTCAAACATGAATACCTATTAAAACAAATTAGGTTTCCTTGCTATTACACATATATAGAACAATATAAAACTAAGCTTGACTACGCTTTAATCACTACATCAAAATTGTAAATATTTTACGCGGTTGTGCAAGTGAGATACCTCAAACACTTGCCTAAATTACTCTTAGGAGTCCCAAATATTATCTGAAAACCGATTCTATACGTTGAATACACGACATTAAGAACAAATTTAGATTTCCTGCTATTACTACTATAACAATATAAATAAGCTTGACTACGCTTTTATCACTAATCAAATTGTAAAATTTTTCACGGTTGTGCAAAGGTGATACCTCAAACACCTGCCTAAATTACCTAGGAGCCCAAATTGTTATCTGAAACCGATCTAACATGAATACATATTAAAACAAGTTTAGAGATTTGCTTGCTATTACACATATAACAATAATAAATAAGCTTGACTACGCTTTATCACAACATCAATTGTAAATATTTTTCAAGGTTGTGCAAAGGTGATACCTCAAAAAAACCCTGCCTAAATTACCTAGGAGCCGAAATTATTGTCTGAACCATCTATGACTGAATACATATTAAAAACAAATTTATGATTTCCTTGGTTTAAATTACAAATATAACAAATATAAAATAAGCTTGACTACGCTTTAACACTAACATCAAATTGTTAATTTTTCACGTTTGTGCAAAGAGATACCACAAACACCTGCCTAAATTACTAGGAGTCCCAAATTATTGATCTGAACCGATCTAAGTGAATTACAAAAATTAAATACAAATTTAGATTTCGCTTGCCTATTACACATATAACAATATAAATAAAGCTTGACTACGCTTTATCTACATCAAATTGTAAATTTTTTCACGGTTGTGCAAGGAGATACCTCAAACACCTGCCTTAAATTACCTTTAGGAGCCCCAAATTATTAATCTGAAACCCGATGCTAACATGAATACAATAATTTAAAAC
>JABUQX010026447.1:0-27500 GCA_015478945.1 Trachelipus rathkii
TTGAGCCCAAAGCCCCTTTGGTCTTGCCATGGGTCACTCTAACTGTTTGGACCACCCCTACAATTTTTTGCCCCCTTTTTCAGGGTCTTCGCCTATTTTTTCGTCAGTCTAACCTTTTTTGGTCTCCTCTCCCCCTTTGCTCCAAAGCTTGAAAGATACCATGCGGTCAATTTTGACCCCACGGTAATTTTTTTGTCTTTCACTCTCTCTTCTCTCTCTCTTCCCTTCTCCGTCTCTCATGGTCTGCACATCTCTCTATGACTTATATCCTATACTCACGAAAATATACTAGGTGAGATCCTTTTCTCTTTATAGGCAGCGTTACTTCCCATCACGCCCCTATTTTTATAACCTATATATTTAGTTAGACCATGATTATTATTCGGCCTTGACTGGACACATGATATATATATACCATATGGGACTCATATTTACATTTCGAGCCCACACCATATACTAGTATATATAATGTCACACCTTATTAGGGGCTTTACCCCGTTTTTATGAATATTATCTATTTAAAGTATACTTGTATATTTTTATGACCATGAATAATTATATATCAATAACGTGACATTTTATACTGTGACGCCATTAACTTACCACGGTCATTTTGGCCCTACGACCTTCAACTGCACTCAAACCACAAATTAAAGTAAAAAACCACTAAATATTAACGAAGAGGGTAAATAAAAGAAACATGAGAAAAAATTACGCACTCTTACCATTCGTTTTTGAGCATCATACTATACGTGTATCGCACCAGCACATCGAGGGTCAGCAGAGTACGAGGCGTTAAAGACTTTTCTTGAGCAACATCGCATCCGCTCTTATGGATGCGTTTCTACCGTAACATTGCGGAACAATCGCCACTCGCATCGGTCATTATCAACATAAATTTTTTAGCTGCGTCTGTAAGTATGTACCATCACTCCACTTATTTCACGCTGATCCAAGATACAACAACCGTACCACACACACCGACTCTTCACTTATATCATCCACATTCACTATGACCACCCCCCCCTTATACAATCCACATTCACTATGACACTTACATTTTACCCATAGACAACTTACATTTACACCATTCTACATCTTTAACACTACACTACAACATCACACATCGAGCCACACAACTATAAAGTGCAATGTTTTTCTCATTTTTCTTTTTTACCTCTTCGTTATATTTAGTCGACTACTATATCTATCACTCAGTATGACCCTCATAAACACCTTACTCATACTTATAATCATACATATCTACTTAATGACATACTTAAATATATCGCACTTATAAGCACTTATTACTATTCCATAGACATTACATATTAGGCAACTTATACTCACGTACAAACACCTCCTACCTAAATACCCTTTGGTCTATATCTCACTATGGGTCAATATTTTTGCCTACCCGGTAATTTTTATGTCACTTTATAGCTACTTTATGAGGACTATAGACCCTATTTATTTGATGTCTTAACCTGTTTGACCATTAGTAATATATATTTACTCCCCTGACCTTAGTCACAGATTACCTATAGGGTTTCCCAATTTTCTGAACCTACGCGTTAACTTGATATGTGAGCTTTGATATGAGTTATCCCTAAAATCACTACATTAGATATATAGATAATGTAGTATGGAGACTGTCTATATTATAGGTTCTAATGAAGTGCCAAAGTATGAGTTGCCAAGTGTAGTGCAGGTGAGTGCCAATTAGATGATATAATGCCTAATATTGAGTGTCACAAATAGTAGTAGCCAATATGTAGATGCCATAAATGTAGAAGTGCTCACATAAAGTGCCATTATATATAAGTGATGTCTCAACATTAAGTGCAAATCTCTAGAGTTCACCACTTTTTTATCAAAGCCTTTTCTAAGGTACCGCTCCCACCTGAGAGCCTCACTCAGAATCAGCCCTTTATAATATGGATGTTATCATTAACCCCTTAAGTGATTATAAGGTATGAAAGGTATTCGATTTGAGGTGTAATATTACATATAAGTATGCTAAGGATTACTTCCTACTTATGTAATAGTTAGAGTAATTATGTTCTTAATCCACTTATAGCCTAAATATATATTAATTATATATATATAATATATATATATATATATAATATATATATATATATACTACTATATTAATATATATATAATATATATATGATATATATATTAATTATATATTAATATATAAAATATATATTAATATAAATATATATATTATATATAATAATATATAATTATATATATATATTTATATATATTATATATATATATATTATATATATATATATATTATATAATATATTATATAATATGACTAATAATATACTATATGAGAATTAATCTATACTTTAAGTATAGAGAAAATTTAACAACACTTCCGCACCCC
Source organism: Trachelipus rathkii (assembly GCA_015478945.1). NCBI lineage: Eukaryota > Metazoa > Arthropoda > Malacostraca > Isopoda > Trachelipodidae > Trachelipus > Trachelipus rathkii. The sequence goes on from JABUQX010026447.1 coordinate 2,408, forward strand.
AGCCCGGCAATTACTTTTATAGCTATTATAAATATGTTTTTTTGAATAAATTGGTATGTAAGAAGAAAAATCCAGAGTGGCTGATTTATAATGACTATATATTATTTTTCTTATTTTTTACTCCGGGCTTTAACACACATATAATTGAATTAAAATACAACTTAAACAATTTAAAGCCAGACAAAAATCAGATAGAAGTACATATAGTTACTGAATGAACACTATATAACACCTTAAGGATTAAGTTATGAACTTTATCTTGTATAATATATATCTGAGCTTTACTGCTTTATAAAACTTTTATGATTACTAGCTTTTAACTTTCTAGCATATAATACTATGCTTCTAAACATTTCATGCTAATTTCTGCATTACTGAGCATAACTCACATACATATACAATTAATCACATTAATAAACGCATGATAAATCAGTAAATCCAATAGAGAGTGATTTAACAGTAACTACATAACGGGAAATTATAATAGTATGATACTATACACACTTATTGTTATTAATTCTAGATTTATAAACTTAGCTTTAACTTATTCTGACTTTAACTTGCTTTAACTTATTACTAGTCTTATACTATGACTTATTAACTTTTCACTGCCATATTACTTGAACTTTAATATAAACTTTTCTGCTATTACTGAGTATTTAAAAAATACTCATAAGTTATATTTACAAATAATCTGAGCTTATTAATCAATTATAATTTTTATTAAAATTTATACAATTATTCAAAACTTCAAGTTAAAAATCTAAGATTAAAATATCAATAAATATATATAGGATGTGACTATACAACCTAAGATGGGAGGAATTAGTATACTCTAATTGAGATTTTATAATACACATATGAGCTATATTAATCACTTAGCTTTAACTCATATAGATATAAACTGTCTTTTAACATCATAGATTTTAATTAGAGCTATATTAAATCATATCACTAACTGTTTTAACTGCTTTAAATACTCACACATAATTTATATTTTATAATTCACTGTCTGTGTAAATCACATTATATTTATTATTAACATTTATGGTTTATTTATTTATTTTTGATTTATATATATATTAAAATATATTTTTTATCTCATAGATTTATATTTAATATATAAATTTATTTACTTATTATATTTTATATTATTATATATTTTATTATTATTTAATTTTATATTATTAATACATAGTAGATTTTACATTTATAAGCCATATAATATTATATTATTTATTATAGAAACATTATATCAACACATCTAATACAACACTACTAACTAACATCAGTATAACACATTAAATCACACACAATACACTTATACACCATTCAATTAATTGACACTTAAAACTAATGACAATTACACACTTATTATAGTAACTTATCAACACTATTATCACCATTATGAATAATTTACTTACATTTTTATCTCTCACATAGACAATCACTATTATCCAGATATTTTCTCAACAATATGATAAGGAATAGTCAGCTTTTTAACAGTTTTCCAAAAAATAGATATTTGTAACTATTTTGATAACACTTACTCTTAATTCACCATAACACATTTAAATATATAACATTTGATATCATAAACTATAGTAATTACTTATACTCACAATTCAAAATCGCAGTATTTACTTACACTAATCTATCTATATATCATGATGTAACTTTTTACAACTTCACACATGATTTTTACTCCTATTTAATACACTCACATTCATTATACTAATCTATTGATTTACTTACACTTAAACATCTACACATACATATAATAAGTTTGATGAGTTATCACAGGTCTTATTAATTTACAATCACACAACAGATTACTTACACACACACACGCAACACACACACACCACACTACATAACACATTATAACGTATATATTTATTAAAAACATTATTATTATGTTATAATTTTTTTTTTCTATCATGTACAAATATTGTTATTATTATGCTCACTATAGTATCTTTAATATTCCTTATAAGCCATTATATAACTAAATTATATTATTAAAACCTAAAAATAAACTTTCTATTATCAAATAATATCATTCCATTAATCTTTGAACCAAAGAATTTATTATTAAACTGTATAATACTTTATTTACGTTGATAAATTTTATAATCGCTTATCTAAATTTTTAAATAATTCTTTAATCACTCTAAAATTATTTAAATTTCGCTATTACGAGATATTAAAGTTCCAATTTGTCTGGTATTACGTACTTAAAAGCCAAATAAATTATCTTTACTAACTCTAAGAATTTAAATATTAGTGTCACCATTATTATTCACTCATCTAATTTAATTTGCAACTTCATTCCTCTATAATTACTCATTATAGGCATATTGTCCATCTATCTTTTTAGTTACTAATTATTGACTATATCTTATGTACTTTATTATATATATCATCATTAGTATTACCTAATGTTATATTAATTAATGTAATATTATAATAAATTATTATTAAGTTTCTATTCTCATTTCTTGATCTAATAATCATAATATTGTATTTTATTTAAAATTCTTTCACTATTATGTATTTATTCTTATTAAAATACACAATTTAATTCAATTACATTCTTATATTATACAAATGTTTTAATGTAACAGAATGTCGTCTTCACATCAACGTTTTCATTTTCTTGTATTATTATTATTATCATCTATGCTACATTGAAAATAGTCCCACCACGAGAAAACTCAACAACCCGCACTCCTTACAGATACGAAACTGGACCTCTCTCTGTAAAATGTTTGGAAATAACTACTTTAGGTCTAAATTTTAGGTAATCCTTTTTGTAAGTCATTCGGGCGCGCCTTTAGGCCCTAATTCGCAGCGTCAAAAAATATAATTTCAATAACTGACCTTTTCTGTAAAGAATGTGTGCAATAACTACGTTTAAGCTCTAAATTAGGCCTAAATTTAAGATAAGCCTTTTTGTATCCACATGCTGATTTAAGCCCAATACCAGGTCAAAAGGTAATACCAGTATAGACAGAAATCATTGTTATTAATTTATTATTTTTTATAACTATCTAAGCTTTTGAATACTTTAGTAAAAATTTTATGAATTTATAACGAATTGTGTTTAGTTATCCCTTAAAGCACTAATTAGTTAAATCAGTAAGGTCAGACCCTAGCCCCTCATACACCAAGATGCCAAGTTTGTTCTATTGACTACACTGCTTTACATCATCTTAGCCATGTATAATAATTATAAAAAGAACAAAATAAGTTCTCTCTCTGTAAACATACATGTATTTTATTTACAATCTTTCTAAGTTCTATGTTAAAAATAATAATTATTCACTTACATTTAATTATATTCACTCGATGTTACTAAAAATATTTCAAAGTTTTTTTAAAATAATTCGGGTTTTCTTTATTATTATCTATGTCCATTGACAATCCAACACGAGAAAAACACAACAACCCGCCCTTACAGATACGAAACTGACATCTCTCTGTACAAATGTGTGTGTATAGGACTAATATCTCTTTTTTGTATCCGGGAGCGATTAGCCTAATACGAGGTCAAAATATATTTCTAATACTGACCTTTTTCTGTAAAATGTGGTGCCAATAGAACTTACGTAGGCGCCTCAATTTAGGCCCGTAAATTAGCTATAAAAGCCTTTTTGTAGTACGGGCTAATTTAATGCCTAAATCCAGGTCCAAAAGGTTAATTTCCAGTAATAACAAGAATCTATTGTTATGATTTTTTTATAAATATTATTTCAAATTGAAAAGGCTGGATCGGTAAGATCCTTAATGGCAGAGTAAGAAGGAACATGTTTTGCGCTACTTATGTGATTGGTCGGCAGTTAGTTTTCCCCATAGTTTCAATAGCTACCACCAAAGGGCTCAGCATGAGCCCCACCCGCAAAGGCCGCCAACCCCTGGCCCCGCTGGTTGCGTCCCGCTCGCGCCCCGCCGCGCCGCATGCGCCCGCAGGCGCAATATTTTCTCGTAACCGCCCGCCGCGTGTGCCAGCAGGCGCAATATTCCCTTGCGAATGAAATATATATAATATATATATATAATATATAATATATATATATATATATATATATATTATATACTATATATATATCTATTATATAATATATATACATCTACCCACATATATATAATATATAATATAATTATATATAATAATATTATATATATTATATATATATATAAATCATCTACCTCTTATAATACTAGAGTCATTCATTTTTATTTCATGACTTAAAACTATTCAAAGAATTCTTTTCAAATATACCTAATGAGTCAGTTCATTTTATTTCAAGTACTTAAACATTATGAGCTACTTTAACTACCATATTATAACATTATGTTTTTTTATTCTTGTTTTAATACTTTTTTAGTTATTTATTATATCTTTCTTTATCTTTCATTAATTATCTTTTATCTATAAAAATAATCTTTATTTTTATTATCATCCACTTAGCTTATACTACTCTCGCTACTCGTTATTAATTATTTAGACACACATAAAGCCCCACAGCACACACACACACACGCACGTACACACACCACACACACACCAAACAACAACACCGCACATACAATTCATGTTAATTTCATTAACATCTTTTTATTTATTTTATTTTACTTAGTGTTCATTTACCTTCATGCCTATTGTTAATATTATTTAGAACACACTTACCACACACGCCACACCACACCACCACACACCAACCACACTCTACCATTAAAACACACTTCCACATTACGCACCCACCACTGATTCTACATTGCGATATTTTGATGCCCTTCAATTTTGATTCCTTTCTCTTTTGATGCTCACTCTTGACTGCATCACCTTTACATCATATCATTAGCTGGTACCTCAACTTTGTCAGCTTTGGTGGATCATCTTGATGGCGTCATCTTTGATACCACCTATATTGATGATTCTTCTTATAAGCAGTTACACTTACACTTATACACACATACACTATGTCTCTTATTCACACATACGCGCACTTACGCTCGCCCATAGACACTTACACTCACACACACACAAATATATATAATATATAAATATATAACTAATATAATATATAATATTTATATCTATATATATTATATACTAAATAAATATATATATATATATATAATATTATAATAGTATCTTATATATATATAATAATATATATATAATATATATTATAATATATGATAATATATATTCTATTCGCGAGGAATATTGCGCCTGTGGGCGCCCGCGGCGGGCGGGAAAATGCGGAAATATTGCGCCTGCGGGCGGCCGCGGCGGGCGGGTACGCGGAAATATTGCCCCTGCGGGCGCACGCGGCGGGCGGGACGCGGCGGGACGCACCAACGGGTGCGGGGTTGGCTGCCTTGGCGGGTGGGGCTCATGTGAGCCACTTGTGGTTTAGCTTATGAACTAAGGGAAAACTACTCCGACCAATCACAAGTAAGGAAAACATTTCTTCTTACCTGCTTAATAGGACTTACCGATCCAGCATGTTTTCAGTTGAAATATATTTATAAAAATAATATAACAATGATTCTTGTCTATACGGAAATTACCTTTTGACCTGGTTTAGGATTAAATTAGCCGTCTACAAAAAGGCTTATCCTACATTTAGGCCTAAATTTAGGCTAACCTAGTTATTGCACCACATTTAACAGAAGAAAGTTCAAGTTTGAAAATATATTTTGCAACCTGGTCCTATGGCCTCAAATGCGCCCCAGGGATTACAAAATAAGGATTATCCTACCAACACCATTTTACAGAGAGGGTCAGCTTTCGTATCTGTAACGATGCGGGTTGTTGGTGTTTTCTCGTGTTAGATTGTCAATGTACATAGATAAATAATAAAAGAAAACCCGAATTATTTAAAAAACTAGAAATATTTTTAGTTATAACTCGCGTGAATAATATATATGCTAAGTGAATAATTGTATTTTTAAATAAGACACTTAGAAAGATTTTAATAAAAATACATGTTATGTTAACAAGAAGAACTAATTTTTGTTCTTTTTATACTTATCTAACTCGCTCACCAAGATGAATGTAACCGCATAGTAAGTCAATTAGAACAAAACGTGAATATGCTTGGTGTAGAGGGGTCTAGGGTCTGACCTTAACTGAACTTTATCTGATTTATTGCTTTAAGGTACTTAAAATATATGTTTTTAATAAAATTTCATAAAAGTTTAGTAAATTTTAAAACTTGATCGTTATAAAATAATAATCTAACAATGCATTCTTGTCCTATACTGGAATTAACCTTTTGACACTGGTATTAGGCTTAAATCAGTCAGGGATACAAAAAGGCTTATCACTAAATTTAGGCCTAAATTAGGCCTAAACGTAAGTTATTGCAACCAACATTTTCACAGGAAAAAGGTCAAGTTTGAAAATATATTTTGACCTGGAATTGGCCTAAATCGCCCCGCGCCCCGGGAAACAAAAAGGATTATCCTAATTTAGGCCTAAAAGTTATTTTAACACATTTTACAGAGAGAGGTCAGTTTCCGTATCTGTCGTAGTGCGGTTGTTGTGTTTTAACGTGGTGGAGTTGGTCAATGTACAATAGATGATAATAATATACACTAATGAAAATCCGAATTATTTAAAAAACTTTGAAATTTTTTTATTAACATCGAGTGAATAATATAAATTTAAGTGAATAAATTGTTCATTTTTAAATAAGAACTTGAAAATTTTAATAAATACATGTTATGTAGCAGAGAAGAACTTATTTTTATACTTATTACATGGCTAAGATGATGTGAAGCAGTAAGTCAATAGAACCAAACGTGGCATACTTGGTGTAGAGGGGTGCTAGGGGGTGACTCCTTACTGATTACTGATTTATTGCTTTACATGTTTTTAATAAATATGTTTTTAATAAAAATTTACATAAAATTTAGTAAAAGTTATTTAAAACTGATAGTTATCAAATTTATAAAAAAGTATTAAAACAGTTAATAATAAATCTTTGTTCAAAGATATGAATTATTTATTATAGAAGTTTTAAGTAAATTATTGAAATATAACTTTTAGAGTTTATATATATTAGAATGAGTAATAAATACATGTACGTGTTTAATTTATAACATAAATAATTGATTTTTTAAATTATACTTTATAACGTTAATATGTGATGTATAATGTTATGTGTTTATGTGAGTTGTTGTGCGTGTGTGGTGAGTATAGTAAATCTGAGTGTTGAGAGATTAAGTTGAAAATCAGTTGTGTGTAAGTAATTATTAATGATGTGTGTAAGAGTTAATTAAATAAACTTATCGGATGTGTGAGTATAAGTAAATTATGGTGATGTAGTGTAAGTTAAATCTGTATGTGATGTGTAAAGTAAATTTATCTTATTTATTGCGTGTTGAAGTTTAAAATTTCTGTGTGGTACAATTGTAAGTGTTATGAGGTTAATAATTTGTAAATAAGTTGTCATAGTGAATATATTGTGTGATTATATATAGTGTTCGATGCGTCCGCGTGTGTAATAAGTGTAAATATGTATTAAGTGTCTATGGGTATAATGTAAGTGTCATAGTGATGTGTGTATAAGTGTCATAGTCTTTGCTATGTGGTAGTGAATAAGTTTGTGTATAAGATGTCATTATGTGAGTGGTTTGTTATAAGTGTTAAGTTGTAGTGTGTTGTGTGTGTGTGTGTGTGTGTGTGTGTGTGTGTGTGGTGTTCTAAATAATACATAACAATAGGTATGAAGTAAATAACACTAAGTTAAATAATATAAAATAAAAATAAAATAATAATATATAATATAAAGTAATATAAAAAGAAAAAATAAAATAAAAAGTATTAAAATAAAATAAAAACATATGTTAATAAAATATGAGTTAAAGCAGTAAAACATATGAGTTAAAGCAGTAAAAACATATGAGTTAAGCAGTAAAACTAGTATGAGTTAAAGACCAGATAAAAACATGATCCGTTACAAGCAGTAAAGCGTATAACAAAATAGCAATACTAATCCCCCTTTGGTGTTAGTCACACCTCTATTGATTTACTGATTTACTGTTTAAGGTATGTAATGTTAATAATATTTGAGTTAAAGCAGTCAAACATATGAGTTAAAAAGTAAAGCAGAAAAGTTCAAGCAGTTAAATATGCAGAAATATATAAAGCAGTAAACGCAGAAAAGTTTATAAGAGCAGTGATTATTATGTATATAAATGCAGGTAAAACAAAGAAGCATAATCACTAATCCCTTTAGGTGTTAAGGTAATTCAACCTCTTTTGATTTAACTGATTCTTACTAGCTTTAAAAGGTATTAATGTATGTGAGTTAATGCAGGTAAAGCAGAAGTTAAAGCATAAAGCACAGAAAAGAAAGCAGTATTAAAGCAGAAAGTTAAAAGCAGTTAAAACAGAAAAGTTTTATAAGAGTAAAGCAGTAAACAAAAGCTACTAATCCGTTAGGTTAGGTAACACATCTCTTGATTTACGATTCTACTGCTTTTAGGTATGTGAATCGTAAATTAAATATTGTGAGTTAAAGCAGTAAATAAAATGTTTTATAGATTCAGAACACTCGGCATTTTTTTTTCTTACATATCAATTTTAAAAAATTTTATAAAATTAAAAAGTCCATTTCTGATTTGATCAAAGGTATAATATATTAAATATTATTATATATCTATATAAATATATAAAATATTATAAATTATATAATTATATATATATTATATAATAAATAATTATATATATATTAATATATATATAATATATAAATTAATAATATATATATATATATATAATATATATAATATATATTAATATCTAATTTATATATAATATATAAATTATAATATATAGTAGGCTATAATAGGCCTATAATCATTTTAAAATTTATAAGTTAGGAAAGTACCATCTATATGAGCAACTTGTAATATACACCAATCGAATCCTTCAATACCCTTATTAAACTCAGGGGATAGACACCACTATTATAGGGCTATATTCGGTAGTGATTCAAGGGGCGTGCACTAAAAGGCTTGAATAAAAAAAGTGGTAGCATACTTATATATATAAGTAGTATATATATATATATATAATATATTATTATACTCAAGTTGGCACTATTCGTATGGATACTAACATTACTACACTGGCACTGTATATATTACTGATGTATAATATACTCTAACTTGGCACACTCATTGGCACTTATACTATACGAGCACTATACATACGTAACTCTCATAGCATCCACCTTGTGCAACTATCACATCACTGGCACTCACCTGGCACTCTATTTAGAGAAATAATATAATAGAACATCTACACTAAATACTTCTTAACGGTAATGAGTAGGTAAACTAATCAATAAGTCCACATCACTATTTAAGTCGAGAGTCGGGTCATCAATATAAATTTATGATACTATACTACTAATGGTATCTATATGTGACAAGTAAGTCAAGGAGCGAAATATCATATGAGATCTATATAAAAAATAAATACAATATGAGTTATAGACATATAGCTATAAATATAAAAAGGGCTAAGTCCATAAAGGAAAGGACAAAATTTACCCGTGGGTCAAAATTGATACACCATAGACAAGACAAAGGTAGTTAGTATGTGTGTTTGCCGTGAGTATAAGTTGAAAATAGTTAAAGTTTATACTATATTAGGAATAATTATGTAAGTTATAGCTGAATAGTGAAGTTAGTAGGTATCTCAATAGTGAATGTATATATATATCAGTTAATATTAAAGTGTGTGATGTGTGTAGTGTGTGGTTAGGATGATGTTGTAGTGTGTATGTTACCAGTGTAAGATAATATGTAAGTGTCTATTAGGTAAATTATAATAAGTGGTCAAATAGTGATAATGTATATTGTGATATAAGATTGATATACATATATAGCGAATGTGTGTATAAGTGACAAAGTGTGTGTGTGTGGATGTGTGTATGTGTTATGTTTATGAGGTGGGTGTGTAGTTATTGAGTTGGAGTATGTGTGAGGTGTTATTACAAGTATTAATATAGGATACAGGACAACTATATACATGCGTTCATAGTTAGGAACAGAAATATGATTAACGGGTGGGACCATACTATGATAGTTGAGTGAATATACTACCATAAAAAATTTGGCGTGCGTAAACTATACCTAATAAATATGATACCCATAGGATATTATTATATATGGCAAGATATATAAAGTCCGAGAATAGATCATTAGTCATAATATACAAGGTAAAGAAACCCTATAAATCAAAAACGGGGCCTAACTCTACCCTAAAATGTAATGGCACCCCCACCTCCCTTATAAAAAATAGGGTGAGTGGATATGAGGGGGCCCCTATAATATAAAAAATAAAATTTAAACCCTATATATATGATACATATTTGTTAGTAGGGATACAAGATAATAATAAATGAAACCTTACATAGTAGGATTATTATATATGGCATAAGTCATAAGGCCGAAAATTATACATGGTATCTAATAACTCAAGGTAAAGACATCAAAATAACGGGCCTTAGCCCCTAAAGGAAGGCACAAAAAATCTTATCGTTGGGTCCAAATTGACGGCTGAGCGAAGGACAACAGAAATTACCGTGGGTCAAAATTGACCCATGGTATCTTCTGTCAAGCTTTGTAGCAAAGGGAAGGACATAAAAAGGTTATAAGAATGCATAAATAGGGCCTAAGCCCCATAAGGGGGTTCAAAATTAGGGTGGGTCCAAAGATTGACCCAGAAGACCAAAGGGTTGGCGAAAAAATAGGGTGGACACGTACACAACGCGGTTGCTGACGCAACCGTTGGGCGCAACCCTTCTTCGAGGTTGCAAAATTAGGGTTGCCAAAAATTAGGGTTGCCAAAAAATTAGGGTTCTGCCAAGAAACATGACCCCGGGTTTCGGGTGCAGAAAATTTGGGGGTTCTCAGAAAAAATTTGGGTTCTCAAAAAATTTGGGTTCTCTCAAAAAATGGGTTCTCAAAAAATTTGGGTTCTCAAAAAATCCGGGTTCTCAAAAAATCCGGGTTCTCAAAAAATCCGGGTTCTCAAAATCGGGTTCTCAAAAAAAGGTCAAGCCCAAAAAGTTAAGGTAAAAAATTCACCAGGTTGCCCCAAAAAGGTAAAGGTCAAAAAAATGTCGCGGTCAAAAAAAGGTCAAAAAAGGTCGCGGTCACTTTGGGCCGAGCAATATACCTCCCCTACTACTATTATTATTATTATTATTATTATTATTATTATTATTATATTATTATTATTATTATTATTATTATTTTAAAGTTCGTAACGATAACGATTAACGTTAACTTCCGTTACATTCCTTACCGATAACGCTTTAATGATTAACGCCGTTAATTTTTTTTGTTACCGATTAAGGATTAACGCCGTTAACTTTCTCATTAACGGTGCCAACCTTTGTATATATATTATAATATATATAATATATATATATTTATATATTATATATATATATATATATATATATAATATATATATATATATAATATATATATATATATATAGTATATATTATATTATTATAAATATATATATATATATCATATATATAATAATATATATATATATATAAGTATATATATATATATATATTATATATTAATCTATATATAATAATATATATATATATATATATAACTTATATATATATATATATAATATATTCAAGGCGCGGTTTTACGGGGGAAGCACAGAGGCCGGGCCTCCTCTAGAAAAAAAGTAAAACGGCACTAATTAATAAAATTAATTCCTACTAATTTATTACTAATTCTTAATGTAAAAACGGGAAGAGATAGAACGCTAATTTTACATTAAGATCATTTATTCTCTTGCGAAACAATTTTTTTCATAACGATCATTGACTGGAGGAATTTTGATTTGTGCCTCCAGAAGCATATTATATATGAATTTCAAAACAAATGGTTCCATGGCAACGTAAAAGAGAAACCTATCTATCTTGTCCTGTTTTTGAGGTTTTCAAAACGGCATCCTCCATCGGAAACTTTTTTTTTTTTAACATTAATAAAAAAAACTTATTTAATAAATATTATATATATATATATAATATAGTATAATATAATATAATATATAATAATATAATTATATATTTATATATATAATATAATATATATATATATACTTATATATAATATATATATATATATATATATATGATAGTTTTCCCTCGTATAGAACGCGCGGGTTAGGTTCCTGACCCCCGCGTTATAAGGCGACAATCGCGTATAATTTACCGATCTGAAAAATCATAATTTAAAAATTGATTTGGATTAAATGTGATAATAGAGCAGATTAAATTTATTACTTAATAATATTGAATAAATTTGCAGATACAATGTTATTTACAGAACAGTAAATAAATATTTTTAAATTGTTAATAATTAGTAGGATATTTATTACATTACAGTACAGTACCTAACATATCTTAAATTGAGCAAAAAAAAAAAAATTGTTTTAAGTTTTTTTTATGAAAAAATATAACAATGTATAAACCTTTAAAAAATTTGGAGATACAAAATTTCATATATATTTTGATTTGAATAGCCTAGGACTGTAATTTAAAAATTTAAGTTAATAAAAATTTACAAAAAATGATTTTATTTCAAAGTGTAAATGAAGTTTGAAGGAGTAAGAAATGAAGGCGGTTCCGAATCTGTAGGTTGCATTGGCTACTTTTTTGAGAAAATACATCGTTATCGTTAATTGACGCTTTTGCTTTTTTAGCTATCCAAAACTATTTTTTTTTTTTTCCTTTTCAATTTCATTATCCTTTTAATATATGTATAAATTAAAATTCAATAATTTTATTTTTTCGATGGTTTCATAATATTTTTGACATATGTATGACAGAATTTTAATTTTATTTTTCAATTTTGTATTTTAAATTTTCTTTTATTATCTTCCTTTTTGGAAAACGCGCGGTATAGCAAGATCGCCTTCTATAAGACCGCGTTCTACAAGGTTTGAAACTATATATATATAAATATATTATATATATATATATAATATATATATATAATATTATATTATATATATATATATATATATATTATTATATAATATATAATATATTATTACATTTTAATTAATTTTTGAAGTGCCTCCCCATGTTTTCGGTTCACGAGCCGCTACTAGATTAATAGTATATATATATATCATATATATATATAGTATATATATATATATATATATTTATATATAATTATATAATATATATATATATATATATATATAACTATATATTTCGGTTACGAGCCGCTACTGATATATATATATATAATATATTATATATATTAAATTGCATTAGATAAACGTTGCCAAATGCACGATTGCTTTTGTTGTACACGACATTTCTGCAGTAATAATTATAATGCAAAGCGATTCTTTTGTTTCAGTTTTCACTTTTTCATAGGCTGATATGGTGTTGTTTGTGTAAAGAAGCGTATTGTGAAAGAAGTGTTTATTAAATAAAACTTTACATTTACAAATATTAGTATGCTATATTCATACATAATTTAGCTTTGGGAATGAAAAGCTTTTACTTTTTAAGTAATCTCTTCAAATGTGATTTAAGGATATGGATTTTCTATTTGTGAATACACTTTTTCTTTTTGTATAATAGTATAATTAGTGATTGTTTATGTCATAAATAAATTATTTAGGGTGTTCTTTTTAGAGGATTAAGGTTTTCTATGTTAATAATAATGGGCGTCATGTGGTCAAATTGATTGATAGGTATGGTTAGAATAGGGTAAAAACTAAACTCACGAGAAAGATTAAAAAATGGTCACTTATAAGGTTAAAGGTCAAGCATGCCATATCTTGCATTTTCTTTGATGTGAGGCTCATCATATTGTGTTTGGTAAATAAATATCTTATGCAGAGGCAAATGATTTTTTAAGAAAATTCTTCCTTTGGTTTGACCATGTCCATATTTTTTTCTCTCACAAATATGGTTATTTATTTTTAGCATAATACATGTTGAGTAACACTTATGTATAAGATGCTTATAGTTTACAAAGATTATAACGAGCACAGATCTAGACATTGTAACGAGCCTAATGCCGGTTTTTATCTTGATTAATTAGTGACATATTATAAAGTTTAAGATATAGCGCGGACATATTTCGATATATTTTTGATGAATCTGGTCCAGAACTTTGGGTTCCGGATAGCTTTGGAAGGTATATTTTTTGACAAAAATATCATGATTAAAGAAAAAGATTGAAAGAGTAAAGGAAAGTAGTGAAAGTATGTGTATAGTATATCACGAGGAGGTGGAAGGTATTATAATAATATAATAAGTTTTATATTCACTACCCTATATCAGAAGAGGTAGGGATCCATATCAGTAAGGTGTATAATTATATTATCTTGCTAGAAAGTAAGATATAAGCCGATGAAATTGTATTATGCGCAAGGATGCTTACATTGTAGGAACAAAGGATGACGAAAGTAAAATTACGGTCAAATATTAATTACAAATAGATATTTGAAGGGAAGCTGGATTTAATAAAGATCGACCTTAAATATTTATAATAAGTATCTTATGCTTTTTAATGTAATCCACATGCTCAGAGTATTTACAGAGGAATGCTCAAGATTTAAATATACGTAATATATAGGTTAAATGAGCAAATATACGAGGTTATGACTAGGAAAATTTTTTGTACTCACGTAAGCATAAAGATCATAATGGAATTTTAATTTTTCTGGCATATTATCACATTGGGCAATTAATTAATAATATTATTCAGCAGAACGTGAGACGTTTATATGAGATTCTATATAAGGCAGACCTCGAGAAATTAGGAAAGCGCTATCCTTGAAGAGTTGTAGTTAGAAACATATAATATTGTTTATATTAAAAAGAAGCAATATCTCTGCTAGCATGTCATACTCAATCTGAGGTGTCTATAGTCATTCGCCTGCGTTATTTAAGGTATGATGCGTGTGTTCATGAATCAAGCTGAGCGATTGAGGCCAGGTGGACCACTATAAAAATGTGTCACATAATTCAAATGAATACTAATCAAGCATGCGGAGTCCTTGCGTTTTGTAAGGATATTCGTCTCTATGTGGTTAGAAGCAAACATAATGTCGGATATGAAAGCGCAATCGATGGGGTAGAAAAGACCCTCTGGAGTTGTGTAAATGATGAATTTATTTGGTATATCTTGCTGTGAAGGTGTTACATGAAGTATTATCTGCACTAGTTTTCCACCTGGTGCACGAGAGTGACATATCGAGCTTAGTGATATATGACGTAGTAACACCATGCTTATAAGTTCGACTCATACGTTACACAATATACAAATTACCATTTTGTTAGAAGGATTATACACAGGTTTCCAATTTATGGTGAAAATTGGAATCCAAGTGTGGTCACTGAAGAGATTTAGGAAAACCCAAGTGAATCAGATACCTTCATTATTCTTAGATATTATATATTGAAAATGGTCAAAAAAACAGTTATGTTAGAACCAAAAAGATGGCGAGCCACGAAGCAAGGAACGGAAGGAACAGAGAGCACAAGATCCTCTCACCATAATATTATTGAGTAAAAAATCTTACGATATCACAATGAATAGCTATATCTTATGGTTGAAGTAACAACTATAAGGAATAGTCTAGGATACAATTTATCCTGTGTTCAGCATAAAGCAGAGACCATACTGTGAGATCCTTTTTTCTATAGGTCAACGGGTGTGTGAGACAGATTTTTTCCATTCATTCTTCATCGTTCCTCTTTTAAACGCAAGACAATGAAGGGGTGGTTGTCAGAGGCACGTTGGAGCCCATTCGTCGCTATACATTCTTTCTACATACTCTTTTTGAGACAAGTATTCTCAGCCACATCGAGATGATTGGAATATAATGATAATTACCACATATTAATGGATAACTTGCTGCGCTGTTTAAATTCTCTTGGCCAAAGGGTTTCTCAAACGCGAATGTTTGCTGGTGATAGATATAGGACTGATTAGCTGAGAATATATTCGGCAAAAACTACTCCATGCCTAAGTGGGAGTGTTGTGGTATAAATTGTATGTAGTACGTTCATCATCAAAGGAGAATCGC
The DNA here is from genome assembly GCA_015478945.1 of Trachelipus rathkii. Taxonomy (NCBI): domain Eukaryota; kingdom Metazoa; phylum Arthropoda; class Malacostraca; order Isopoda; family Trachelipodidae; genus Trachelipus; species Trachelipus rathkii. Next base: position 18,540 of record JABUQX010026447.1, read on the forward strand.
TAAGCAGTGGTTTTGCCTTGATAGCGAGACATATTTCGATTTTTTTGAACTCGGCGTGTTATGGGGGTCACTGAAATTCACAGCCGATTGAAAAATTTCATCTGCAGTATGTATAATTCGTCTTCTTGTCAAGAGGTTTCATTAGTCAATTCTTTTTTAGATCAGCCTCTAGTGTTCAGCTGAGAGTTATTAGATGCGATAAATTTAAGGTTTTAGGAATTTTACGCCGGGATGACTTGGAAGTTGCCTGATCTAATGGCATTTTAATAGTTCTTTTTAGTTATTAGAGATGCCTAATGTGCTAGATAGTTGTGGTTCTTGTCCAGTCTTGTGAGATCATGGTGCCTTGGCGACGTAATAATTGTAAATTGCGAGGGAAGCTTAGCGCAAGACTTATTGATGCAGTGTTCTAGCACATATCTAGCGGTCAAAATAGAAACAGGTAAAATCGCCATCAAGGCACTCGTATATCATTGGGTTTAAGGAAAACTTCATGCAGGAGGGTGCAGTAGGCACAAGTATAGTTGGTATAGTTGGCTATGTTGCCAGTAAGACGTTATTATTGTGGTAGGAACGCACTGTAATATACTTAATTTTTGTTGCTGTTGGTACTATCAGTAATGATCGAGCAGATCGCCTATTAACTAACATCTTTACCTCTGAGCTTGGTATGAGTTGTAATGGGATAATATGATGTCATGCTTCCGGGAGATCGGGGAGAGAGCTTGATTATGTTTCTCAGCTGTCGTCATATAATCGGAGATAAGATTAAGGTTGTAACGGAGTGTAATATGTTATAAAGCAACCTTATGGCAGAGGGATGGAGAATGCAGCACATGTCCTTGATGTTTACCCTTTGGTGGATAATTGGTTAGACGTGGATTTCTGTTTATAGGATAGAGTTTTATAGGTGAGTTAACACGCGGGGCAAGGACGAGATGCTGAATTAGGACCATAAAATAGAATATACACTATTTAGATCTATGTAGTGTTTAGTATAAAGTAAATTTATTTTGGTTAATCCTGATCGGTTGAAGTTACTAGTATCATTTTTAAAGAACCATCTGGCATTTGAAAATCTCGGACTTAAAAATTGGTATTCGGGGTTTAATTTGGGCGTTCTGGCAATGTCCTCCTACGTTAATTATTTTTGTGTGCGTATCTGGTACATATACTCCAATATTTTCTGCTCAATACAGGTTTGGAAGCAACAACTAACGGGGTCACACCGTTTCCGCGGCATTTAACAAGAATGCTTTGTGTAATTCTCGAAGGTTATGTATGAGCAATTTTTAGTGCCCAAGTTGTTGGCACTCTTGAGATTTTATATCATAAGGGAAAACTCATGTGAATGAATTTTATATCTCTCACACATTATTTCTCTATACTCTAAATATAAATAGGTTGAGGCCATGATGAGAGCCATAGAACGATAACTCTTCACTCGGACTCCACACATTGTACTAAGTATATTGGTATATTTAAGCATTAATTTAGGAAGGTCACCTTCTTACTTTCCATTCTTTGTGATTTTCTTGCTTTACTTCTGCTTATTAGTAGAGTTGGGTTTGGTTTTCACCTAAGAGATTATTTTGAGTGAATTTCTTCTCGAGAGAGAGAGAGGAGATTTTTCAACATTATTTCACTAATATTCAACTTAATCATGTTAATTGTAATTAATTTACTGTAGTTAATTAGGAATATGGTTATTACAAAAACTTTGAAATTGATCATTCCTAATTGAAGGAAAGTCTGGATTGAGGTAATAAACTTATATAAATAACCTTATGTATTATTCTGCGGTAAAAAAGGAGTAGTTGTTAATTTAGTTCTTAGTTAAGATAAATGATTCAAGTTTATTGGTTTAGATGTTAGTCAAATGAGATGTTTATCTGTGACATCGGATGTAGTGAAATAACAACTGTTATATTATATATTATTCATATTTAGTTCATGCAGTGATAATCATCTATCTATGCTAAATTTGCTTAGATTGAGAAATTCGTTTCTTTTTTGTATAATTGAAAAGGACTGATAAGTCATTATTCAGTTATTTTTCTGTACGGAGTCAAAATATATAGTGGCATTTATTTGAAATGTGCTGCCTATTATTCGTCAGTTAGTGTAATATAAAGAGGAATACTTTCCAAAAGCGTTAAGAGTTGAGATAGCGATAGATTATTGGAGGATCTTGATTGGGTCCGGTGATAGGTGCTAATTTGATTACAAGATTAACGTGTATTCTCAGTGAGAGCGGGATTTATCGGAGATTGATGTGTTCTTTACAACTCCTAAGGGTGTTTTTTTTTAGGTAGTTTGATGTCGTTCGGCTAAGTTAATATTGACATTTGGTATCATAATTAATTTTGTCCGAGTGTCAAGAATTGGTTTAGGGGGATATCCTAGAATACATATATTTTAATTTGATACATTTATATTTCTCATCAATGTACCTCAGTTGTTTCGAATGTATGTCATTTCCATTAATTTATTATTATTAGGGGGCGTATTGATCTACAGGGAGAAGTATTTTGAACATTATCATTGTACACTTATATTATTATTATTATTATATCACCAACTGTTTTATGAATTCAATACTTGGTGTATTTGATAATAGATTAAGTCGTTTCAAGGTGAAATGTGGAATTTGCGGGTTTGGTTGAAAATTATAAAGGCAGTAGGAAACTCTTCAACCAGGATTAAGTGAATTTGGAAAATTCGTATTTTTACTGTGATATAGTGTTTAGTAAGATACTCATATTCCTAATATTCAATCATATTCACATTTGTGAAACTATATTTTTCACCTATGTTTACTTCAGATAGATCTAGATTAGAATATTTACTTATTTCTAGTTATTATTTAATAGGACAATTATTTTTATAATAATTTAACAACCTCCGTTCCATCCTTATACAAATTTAATAACTAAGTTTTCCTTCATTAGGTATATTTTTATATATATATATTATATATAGAGCCAATGAGGTTTTAGTACGACTATATATATAAATCAGAGGTATATAGCCACTTATAACTCTTTCTTCCTTTCCTTACTTATGTATATATATTTTTACTATATACACAGAGTGAGGTCTAAGGAAAAATAAAAAAGCCTATAGTGCTAAAAGTATCTCGATGTGCATCTATAATTCTACTAACTTGAGTAATATATAGTTGATTTCACACACTCTCTTATTATAGATCACAGATTATAGTCGGGTGCACCTTCCCCATAAAAGAAGGAGGTTACTACTAAGAGTAGAGCGTATGTTATTATATAATATAATGAATATATAATATTAATTTAACATCTGAAAAAAAAGGTCACATTGATATATTACGTAATACACTAGTAATGACTTATGTAAAATAAATATATATATATTTATTTTTCACTTTTAATTATAAATTATTATATAAATAATTAATATTAGAAAATTTTTCTATTCTATGCGAGTACTGAATAAGATTCTAATTTTCACTACAAAAGGCAACATATTATAATATATTATTTATATTAATAATAATATTATTTTAATATAATTATTATTAAAAATTAATTAATTTATATATATCTAATATTATTTATAAATATTTATTAATTAATTAAAATTTTTAATATGAATGATTATTATTAATTATTATTTAAATTAATATTTAATTATTATATTTAATTATTTATTAATTTTATATTTAAAAATTTCTATTTTTTAAACAATTATCATAAAATAAGATGGATTTATTTAAAAAAATTATTTAATTATATTAATAATATTATATATTATATATTATTATTAATTATTATTATTATATTATATAATTATAATTATATTATTAATATATATATATATATATTAATATTATATTAATATATTATATATATTATATATATATATATATATAATATATAATAATATAATTATATATAAATATATTAATATATAATATAATAATATATAATATATTATTATATATTATATATTAATATATTTAATATAATTATATATATTATATAATGATAATTATATTAAATTTTTAAAAAAATCACAATATTTAATTAGAAGGGGGGAATATTTTTAAAAACGCAAAAATAAATTTTAAATAATGACTGTGCTGTTAAGATTATATTACGTTACCAATCAAATAACATGATGGCCTATCTTAACGGATCAAGAAGTAGATTAATCTGATATTAGTTAATTTAACAGATAATTTTTTTTAGACTAATAATTAAGGTTTTGCGAATAAAAGACGTTCATGACTAATGACTACAAAGAAATTTAAAAAAAAATTTACTATTTTCGCTAAGTAAAATTTGTAATATTTATTTTTAATTTTTTTTATTTTTATATTTTTATTTTTATGAATCTTAATTAATGTAATTGGAGAAATGTTGGGATATATTGGCATATCGTCATTCGCCAGGCTTCTTTTTCTATTAAATAAAGTTATTAAACATTAAATATTGATTCAGTAAGCTGAAACCATTCTTCAAATCTAATAATTAAAATTCATCATGTAATGAAATATTATAGTTAAGTTTTATATTATAATTATTTTGATTTAATCACAAACAATAGCTATTTATCTATATAATAAGTTCATAATGAAATGGTTATGATTCTTTTGAAATGTAAAGATATGGAATTTCATTATTCAATTAATATTATTGATCTTTGGTTTAATGACGGTTATATAATATAATACTATATAATTGACGTATTGTCATTAATTGGCTACAATAGGTCATGTCAGAAATACTTTTTATGATTTATTTAGTATATTATTCATTCAGTGGATAAAGTATTAAAATTGATAAAAAATTTAAATGAATAATTGAATATAATTGAATATAATCATTATCACAGTAAATTATTAATTATTAAAGTTTATGAATAAAAAATATATAGAAAATTAATAGGGGATTATTTTATTTGTTATGAGGCTAGAGAAGGAAGTAGATATGCATAAGGATGAATTTATTGGCATATAGCAATTGGGAATTAATATTATTTAGAAAAAATTGATTCTATTATAAGTCATATTTCATGAATTTTATTGTCTTTAGTTATTAACATTAGGTATATGTGTGTAAATCTAATGAAGTAAGAAGAATATTTGATTTATTGATTAGTGAATTGATTATTACATTTTCAAAGTATATTAATATATGACATCCAAGATGTAAATTTAATAGGAACATAGTAATAAAAAGTATTAAATATAGATTTTATAAATTAATAAAAGTTATGCTTAATTATGAATAATAATTGTTTAGTATTTGAATAAGGTAAAAATGAATAGCAGATACTAGATCGATTATATTTTAGTTGATAAATCTATTGCAAGTTTGTCAATTAATATATCAGTTAAATTATATTATTATATTGATTATAATTATTATTATTTTTAATTAAAAATGAGAAATTTTTCCTATAATTTTAAAGAGTTAACTCATAATATGTTAAATATTTTTAAATAATTGGAATATATCTTAATATTTTATAATATAATCTTCGTTATATACATTGATGAATGGTAATTTAGTATCAGTAGTAGAAATTTAATTTAGGTAAATGTAATTGCCAGTATTAATCGTTCACTATATATATAACGTGATAGACCATATATTATAATAAGTAATTAGTATCTTGGGTATGTAATGTATAATTGATGTAATATATATATATATATATATATATATAGAAATTGAGAGATAGGAGAAGAAGAACGGATTTCATAAAATTCAAGATAAAGACAGGCTATGACAGAAATTATTATATATATATATATTATAATATAATATATACTTAATCCTAAAAATTTAAATGAATTATAATTCATTTAAATTTTTCAAATTTCCTTAATATCCTTAGTTTATGATTACAACATTAATTGGTCAATATACGTAATCCTTGTCATTTATAATATAATATTAAATATAATAATTATATAATTAAATATAAAATATATTATATATATAATATTACTATTATATAAAATTCTGAATAACTACGAGTTCCAGGTAGATGAGTGAGGTATACTATGTGTTTACCATTAGTGCGATCGGTATAGTGCATATACATAATTTTATTAATAAGGCGGAAATACTTTAAAAAAGAACACTACCTTATTCTAAAGTTATAACGTAAATCAACATAGCAACGAACATAAAAAAGATATATGATTATATATACCATATTAGTCAAAACGCATTATATATATACCGTCATATAATTAACCAAGATCATAATATATCTATTATATATAAAATTATTATTAGTAAAAGTATTCAAAGTTCATTCTTTCTTCAAATAAATCTAAAGAAGCTTTAATAGTAACTTAATAGAAGCTTATTTTTATTTCAACATTATTCCTAACTATAATTAATAATTTCATTTACAGGATTATTGTTAATATTTTTTTAGTTACAAAACTAACAATCAGTTATATGAAATCCTTATTCTATATTAAAACAGAATAAAAATGCATTACTGCACTTACGTACATTCAAGACTTTCTATTCTCCAAAAAATTAATCACATGGATTTACAATAAAAAAAAAATACATTTTAAGTTATGTTGAGTTTTTTGAAATATAGATTTACACACTTGTGCTTTAGTCGCATAATATTACTAGACAATCTTTATATTTAATAAAGTTTTAAATAAAAAAATGAAATTTCAAATCTCAGATATCAACTATTCTAGCTCCGTATAAGAGGCCAACATGTATATATTATAAGTTATTATGGATTTATACGAAACCGCCAAAACACATAGTCATTATTTAATTTTAAGTTTATACGTTTATTTATTTTATATTAAAATTAATTTAACAGATACAGGCCCCCCCTTCCTAAGGGACTGATACATACTCATAGGGTCGCAGCTTTCTCTTAGAGTAATTTAATCTTGATCATGAGGCTTCAATTTACGGAGTCTGAATAGGAAACGATTCTTGTAATTTTGTTCATAATTTGTCGCTGATATGGTTGATACCGACTTTTAAAAATTCTCATTTATTTTTTTCTAAAGTTTTTCAAATTAATGAAATTACTATAGAAAAAAAATCTAAAAAGAAAAAAGAGGATAAGGTATTAAATATATATCAAGAGGATACAGAAAATATTTTAATCCCATAAAATGGGAACAAGATTTGATAGGGATGGCGGATAGGATACACGGAATCTATTTGAATATTAAATTGTATTAAATATGTTAAATAGTTAATCCTGGAATCGAGAAACTACATAGAAAACGTTAAGAAAAATAGTATACGAGTTTTATGAAAGGAAGAATTATTTAATATTATATATATTAATATAATATATATAATAATATATATATATATAATATATATAATATAATTATATTAATATATATTAAATATATATATATATTATATAATATTATATATATTTAAATATATATAAATATTATATATATATATAATATTTAATATTATATATTAATATATATTATATATATATATATATTTAGCTGTAATATATACACTATATACTATATATACTAGCCCATATTACGTATCAATATACTTAATTTTACTTCTAGTTGCCCTTATCAAATACTAATACTATATTCCCTCAGTGGTTGAATTCACGTACATGTACCAACCTTTCTAGAATAAAAAGGAGACCTACATATAGATCCTTCTAACTACTATATGCCCATTATTAAGCTCTCAACTTGTATTATACTAATTCATTAATTACTTATGAAACAGACTTAGAGGAGTATCACAAACTCTCATTTTACTTTAAAGATCAACTGGAGCTCATTCACTCCTTTCCGTCGCCTAGTATACGTACTTTCGGTAGCGTCTAAAGTCTCTGGCGCTTATACTTTCTATCTAATGATTTATAGTGTTTTATACCCGTTACCTCAGAGAACTAAAAACGGGGAATATAACTGTTGTGGTGTGAGACTTGACATATATTACAATATAAAGGTACATTTGGACCGAGTATGGCAATAAGCGTCACTTATATATATTTAGCTATTATATCCACCAATAGCTATCACCTCATTCCTTTAGGTGATTTTCCTTACTACTCTTTGCTACTTATGTACTTAAGTTAATTTTCAAATTCCTTCAAATATCTAGGCTGTTGTTGTTAGGTGAGCAACGTCTTACTTAGATTTTTTCATGTTCAATATAGTGTGTTCACGTGTCGAATGGGGTCGTGATCCTTGAGGTACGTTTCAAAACTTAACTGATCTTAGTCCTTTGCGAGCATTGTCCGGAGTATTAATGAGCGGATTTCGCACGTTATAGCGCGGTCTTTTAAAAGCATTATACGTAACTATCCACTCGGTATCGGATGCGGAAGTCGGAGCCTCGCTTGTATCAGTCATATCTTTTAACAAAAGTATGAGTGAATCTCGTATCGCGGATTTTACTTGGCGAGGATATTGCGGGATCGTTTTTTACTCTGGTTCCATTTGATTTCCGATTCTAATGTTTTGAATTTAAAATAATTAGTTTTAATTATTGTATGCTAATAGAAATTATTGTGGGTGTTTGTTTGTGTGAGTGACTGATCGAATGACTGGTCAGAGTAGATGTGGGCGTGGGCATGGGCGCGGGCGCAGGCGAGGTTCTCTATTGACTTTGCCAACGTGCATGGCCTGCGTGCTAATCATGAATCTGTGGAATATAACTTCTCTAACTCTCAACCTAACATTTTATTACTGTCTGAGACCCAGTTAGCCAGGGATTATATTTCGGATAAACTTAATATCTCCAACTATAACTTGTTTTACAACTTCCGACTGAATGGTGGTCTGTGCCTATATAAACATTAACAATATTGTAACATGTCTCGAGAACCTTGAATCTCCTAATTTCGATATTATATGGCTTAAAATCTTTCTCCCTACTACTATCATTATCTTGTGTTTCAGCTACTGCTCCTCTATTGTATTTTCAT
>JABUQX010026447.1:40000-62920 GCA_015478945.1 Trachelipus rathkii
TAAACTCGGTTTATTCGTCTTTCATGTTGCCAATTCCTCGAAATTTAGTTTAACGACTTTTTATCTGCCTTTTTGCTAGTTAAGTGACTTTTTAGCTACTTTTCTTTACCAAATTTAGCGACTTTATCGTTTCCTTTTGTATAACATTTTTTGGAGTCTTTTTTCCGCTAGATGAATCGTTATGTATATTCGTTTTCTATTTTTAGAATCAAAATTAAAGTTGCTAATACTTGTAAAAGTGTATAGTAATATAAATAAAAAATATTAAATTATATCAACCTTATTTATTTATTTATTTATTTATTCATTTATTTATTTATTTTTTAATTTATTTTGTTCTTCGAAGAATTTTATTTTAAATTTGTTTTTATATTAATTTTTAAGTTCATTAAATTCATTTAGATTATTTAAAGTAAATCAGGTTAGGTAAAACCAATCATTATACCATATTATTATATTTGCTAGTAGTTGTTGTAGTGGTAGTTATATAATAACAATAGTAGTAGTAGTAGTAGTAGTAGTAGTAGTAGTAGTAGTAGTAGTAGTATTAGCTGTAAGTGTATATAAATGGTAATAACATCGGGCAACATTAGTATTTGTAGTAGAAAAAGTATATCTATTATTATTATTATTATTATTATTATTATTATTATTATTATTATTATTATTATTATTATTAGTAGTAGTAGTAGTAGTAGTAGTAATAGAGGGATTTTGGACAACGATGTGCCGCCGCAGAGCTGCCAGCCAAGGAACCTATTCCTGAGGCTTTTATTGGCCATTCCTGGTAAAATTTTGGTTAAGAAAAAGTAAATTCCATGGGTGTTTTTTTAGTTTGCTTTTTTTTTTTTTTTCATCTTTATTTTTTTTTTTTTTTTTTATTTTTTATATTTTATTTATTTTTTTTTTTTTTTTTTTTTTTTTTATTTTTTAGATTTTTTTTTTTTCTTTTTTTTTTTTTATTTATTTATTTTTTTTTCCCCGTTTTCCCTCAACGCCCCTTAAGGGTGGGGGGGCGTTTCGGAGTTCACCTACGCGCGTTTTTGCTTAACCGCAAGGCCCCGCCGAACCGCGCAGCACTTCTGGCGCACCGCACCGCACTTGCCACCAAGCTTTGGACCGTTTTTTTTTCGGTCTGTTATCGCAATCCCTCGTTTTTTCCATAATCATGAATGTATTGTTAATATCCAGAATGCACCATTTGCACATAAATTTTCTCACCCTTATACACACACATTCTCCTCATCATCCCAGTCCTTCCCTCCTACCCCGTTTCATTCACCGTATCTCTATACCTTTTTCATTCACTTTGACTTCTTTATCTGTCTGTTCTCTCCATGGAGGTATTCCCAATCCCCTATACCATAGTTTTCATTGAATCTATTTTCAAATTTGCCTTTCACTATAATATTATATAATATATATATATACTATATATATTATATATATATATTTATATATATATTATATATATTATATATATATTATTTATATTATATATATATATATATATATAATAATATATAATATATATATAGTTTGTTCTCTTGTACTTCCTTCTTTTGGAAGGTTTTCTATCATTGGTATCTTGATCCCATTTGGTACCTATCTTTAAGAATATGGTCGCCCAATGTCATTTTATACTACTACTTAGTCATGTATGTCCATGCGTTTTTTGCGCATTTTAACTATCTTCTATCTTCTGATGCGAATCATCCCACCCACAAGAATGAACAAAGGAATTGTGGGAATTTAAAATTAATGTGACCTATACGCAGTCACTAACGAACTGGAACTCGATACCGTAGCCTCTTAAGGAGTGGTATAGGATTAACTAATGGGCTCGTCTGAATGCCCTTTAATAAATATAAAACAAATTGTTATCTTATATATATATCATTTTTATGCATACAAAAATTTTGGAATGTATTTCATATTAGTTTTAGATAAAAGCGCATCTCGATTTGCATTTTATTATAATATGCAATATATATATATATCTTTTTTTAGAGGGATATATCTCTTTATTATGTATCTATAGGTGCTATATTATTTATTTAAGTATGTATATGTTATATATATATATATATATTTGGTTATATATATATATATATATATAATATATATATATATATTTATATATATATATATTATATATATTTCAAGGAGAGAAGAGAGAAGAGAGTAAAATCGCTATCATCCATACACACACACATACATATAAACATACTTCCACACTCACTTTACACAGAATTCTTTTAATTATTTTAATAATTTTAAATGAGTTTTTATCATTAAAATTTGCATAATTTAATTATTTTTATTTTATTTTCTGTTATAAGGTCTCTCGTATTGAGAATCGCCACGTGAAACGAAATCTTTGAATTCGAACTGTAAAAGCACGTGGAAGACCGTGCTATTATTGTTGTATTCTCTTTTGACTTTCGAAAATTTTTTATTCATTTTATTTGAATTATTTTTATTCATTTTTTAATTATTAATTATTTTTTATTATTTTTAATTATTTAATTATTTGCGTAACGTAGTTTTATTTTTATTTTTATTTTTGGTATTAGGTTTCGTCCAGCGAGCTAAACGTGGCTTTTTTACGATCCAAACATGCGCATCTACAAAGCGAGCGAGTGATAGTTAGTAGAGAGGAGAGAGAAGAGAGAGAGAGAGAGGAGAGAGAGAGTAAGAGAGAGAAGAGATGAGAGAGGCAAGTAAATATATATTATTATATATATATAATATATATATATATATATATATATATATATATATATATATATATATATATATATATATAATATTATATATATATATATTAACCTTGTTTGACCATGATATTTCGGCCTTGACCTAACCTAACTATCCTATCCTACCTAACCTAACCTAACCTAACCTAGCCTAACCACTAACCTATAACCTAACCTAACCTAAACCTAACCTAAACCTAACCTAAAACCCTACGCGTACACCTCACCTAGCTAACACCTATCCTATCAACCTGCACCTAGCCTCCACCCCACCTTGAGCTCAGCCAGGTAACTGATGCCTAGCCTTTGGTAGGTAACACACACACACACACACACACACACATACACACACCCACTTACACTTATACACACATTCACTATGACACTTACACCACCATTAGCACTTACACTACATTTACAACTTATACACACGTATTAAACACACGATCACCTTTTGGGTCTCCATGGGTCAATTTTAGCGCCATCCCTAATTTAGGCACTTAAACATTTTTTATTAAAAACATTTTTCGCGAACCTAAAACGTAACTCATTACAGGACATCTTTTATATTTTTATCTCTAGTACTTTTAATTTTATAAATTTTTAAAAATTGCATGTAAGAATTTTACTACAATTGTACGAAATTTTATTAAAAACATATACTTTACAGACCTTAAAGCAGTAAATCAGTAAATCAATAGAGGTGTTACCTAACACCTAGGGGGGATTAGTATGCTTTTGTTTTACTGTTTTACTGCTTTAACTCATGTTTTACTGCTTTAACTCATGTTTTACTGCTTTAACTTATATGTTTTACTGCTTTAACTCACATATTTATTAACATTACATACCTTAAAGCAGTAAATCAGTAAATCAATAGAGGTGTTACCTAACACCTAAGGGATTAGTATGCTTTTGTTTTACTGCTTTACTGCTTTAACTTTCTGCTTTACTGCTTTAACTTTCTGCTTTACTGCTTTAACTCATATACATTACATACCTTAAAGCAGTAAATCAGTAAATCAATAGAGGTGTTACCTAACACCTAGGGGGGGGGGATTAGTATGCTTTTGTTTTACTGCTTTAACTCATGTTTACTGTTTAACTCTCTGCTTTACTGCTTTAACTCTTAAACATCTGTTTTACTGTTTTAACTCATATATTTATTAACATTATGTTTTTTATTTTGTTTTAATTTATTTTATTATTTTTATTTATTTTTATTATTATTTTTATTATTTCTATTATTTTTATTATTTTTTTTTATTTATTATACTTAGTGTTATTTACTTCATGCCTAATTGTTATTATTATTTAGAAACACGCATGCACACACACACACACACATTCACACACCACACAACACACACACATTTGCACACACAAACACACACACGACACACACACACACACACATTCACGCACAACACTTATACACACATCCACTATGACACTTACATTTACCCATAGATATAACTTAACTTATTTTAACTTATACACATGCGGTCACACACACACACACTTACACTTATACACACATTCCCTATGATAACTTATACACACATTCACTATGCAACTTACATTTACCCCATAGACATTTACATTTACACTTACACTCACCATAGACAGATTAACTTACACTCACACAGATTTACTTACAACTCCCACACCCATAGTATTTACTTACACACATCAGATTTAACTTACACTCGCACACAGATTTACACACACACACACACACATCACGCACACACAACAACCCACGGCACATAAATTTTATAATAGTTCCTCAAAATTTATTATTAAAACTATTTATGTTTAAATTAAACACGTACATTTATATTACTCATTCAAATATAACTAAAAATTTTTCAAAGTTTCTTAAAACTAATAAATCAATCATTATCTTTGAACAAAGAATTTAATATTAACTGTTAATACTTTTTTGTTTATAAAATTTTTATAAACTATCAAGTTTTAAAATAACTTTACTAAAATTTTATGAAATTTTATAAAAAACATATAATTTTTACGTACCTTAAAGCAAAAATCAGTTAATTCAGTAAGGCCAATTGCCCCTAGCACCCCCCTCTACACATCAAGCTATGCCGCGTTTTGTTTTTCTATTGACTTACTGCTTTACATCAATCTTTAGCCATGAAATAAGTATAAAAATAACAAAATAAGTTCTTCTCTGCTAACATAACATGTATTTTATTAAAATCATTTAATTTTTATTAAAAATTAACAATTATTCACTTACATTTATATTATTCACATCGATGTTAACTAAAAATATTCAAAGTTTTTTAATAATTTCGGGTTTTCTTTATTATTATTATATTATTATCTATGTACATTAACAATCCATCACGAGAAAAACACAACAACCCGCACTCCCTTACAGATACGAGAAAACTGACCTCTCCTCTCTTAAAATGTGTTGAAATACTACTTTAAGGTCTAAATTTAGGAATCCCTAATTTTTGTAAACCCGGGGGGATTTAGGCCTAAATTCCAGGTCAGAAATATATTTCAAACTGACCTTTTTCTGTAAAAATGTGGTGCAATAACTACGTTTAGGCCTAAATTTAGGCATAAATTTTAGGATAAGCCTTTGTAGACGGGCAATTTAATCCTAATACGCAGGTCAAAAGGTAATTCCTGTATAGACAAGAATCATTGTTATTATTATTTTTATAAAATATATTTTTTCAACCTGGAAACATGCTGGATCGGTAAGCTCCTTTAAGCAGGTAAAAGGAAATGTTTTTCCTTTACTTGTGATTGTCGGGGTAATCCTTAATCTCTATATGATCCTCGCAATGTGATTGGTCGAGAATTATTTTATCGTCTTTTGAAAATTAAATTTGTTCTTAAAACTTGTATTTGAGCAGGTGTGTGTTTTATTATCTCTTTTAGACCCCAAACTCATTTTAAAATCATAGTCATTTTAGCTGTTAAGCGGTGCACAAGTTTTATCTGATTTGTATTAAAAGTGTTTTAATTTTACTAGAGTGTATATCATATTTATAAATAATACTTACATTGAGGAATAAATTATTAATTTCACTAGAATATAAATAATAATTAATTCACTAGTTCATAAGCTAACAACCAGGGCTCAGCATGAGCCCAACCCGCAAAGACAGGAAACCCCGCACCCGCAGGTGCGTCCCCGCCGCTTCCCGCCCGCCCGCGTGTTCGCCGCAGGCGCAATAATTTTTCCGCGTTCCCGCACGCCGCGTGCCGCCCGCAGCGCAATATTTCCGCGTAACCACCCGCCGCGTGGGCCCGCAGGCGCAATATTTCCGCGTACTCGCCGATATATATAATATATATATATATATATATATATATATATATATAATATATATAATTTATATATATTATATATAGTATATATAATTATATATATATATATATATATAATATTATATATATATATATATTATGTATTATTTGTTTGTGTGTGTGAGTGTAAAGTGTCTATGGGTGAACGTAAGTGTCTATGTGTAATGTGCTGTATGTGTATTATAGAGACTATAGTGTATGTGTGTATTAAAGTGTAAGTGAAGTGTCTAGGTAAGTGTAACCTGTTTTATAAGATGAATCATCATATAGGTGGTATCCAGATGACCCCATTAAAGATGAGTCATCAAGATGAATCACGCAAAGCTGAGGTACCAAGCTAGAGTTTATTAAAGTGAGGCATCACAGCTGAGGGCACATCAAAAGCTGAGGTTCAAAAAGTTTTGAGGCATTAAAGCCTGAGGCAATCAAAGTTGAGCCAATAAACTAAGGCATCAAAGTTGAGGGCAATCAAAAGCTGAGAACATCAAAGTTGAGGCCCCAATCAAAATTATTCGGAGTGGGTGGGTGCGTATGTGTAAGTGTAAGTGTGTGTGTGTGTGTGGTGTGTGTGTGCGTGTGTGTTGGCAGGTGTGTTTGTTCTAAATAATAATAACAATAGGCATGAAGTAAATAACACTAAGTATATATAATAAAATAAAAATAAATGTTTTTTAATAAATTATACGCTATATGTGAGTGACTGTTGCGTTTTGGTTTGGTGTGGTTATGTGTGCGTGTGTGATGGCATAATAATTTCTAATAATAATAACAATAGGCATGAAGTAAATAAACACTATATAATAAAAATAAAAGGTTTTAATAAATTATACGTTTATATGTGTAATTAGTGTAGTGTGCGTGTGTGTGTTGTGTGTGTGTGTGTGTGTGTATGTGTGCGTGTGGGTGTGTATGTGTGTTTCTAAATAATAATTCGCCGCGGAATATTGCGCCCTGCGGGCGCACGCGGCCGGGCGGGGAACGCGGAAATATTGCGCGCCTGCGGGCGCACGCGCGGTTTCGGGACCGCGGCGGGACCGCAACCCTGCGGGTGCGGGTTTTGGTGCCCTTTGCGGGTGGGCTCATGCTGAGCCGCTGGTGGTTTGCTTTGAATATTCATCTAGTGAATTAATTATTATCTTTTCTAGTGAAATTAATAATTATTCCTCAATGTAAGTATTTATTTAAATTATTATATTATTATATATACCCTTAGTAAAAATAAAACACTTTTAAAACAAATCAGATAACTTGTGCACCGCTAAACGCCTAAAATGACTTAATGAATTTTAAAAATGAGTTTTGGGTCTAAAAGATAATAAAACACTCCTGCTCACCTGCTCTAATACAAGTTTAAAGAACAAAAGTTAATTTTTCAAAAGACCGGATAAAATAATTTCTAGACCAATCACCATGCGAGGTCATATAAGAGTAAAGGATTACCGACCAATCACAAGTAGGAAAAACATTTCCTTTTTTACTTTACCTGCTTAAAGGATCTTTTACCGATCCAGCATGTTTTCAGTTTTAAAAATATAATTTATAAAAATATAATAACCAATAAATTCTGTCTATACGGAAATTACCTTTTGACCTGGTATTAGGAATAAAAATTAGCCCGTCTACAAAAGGCTTATCCTAAATTTAGGTCTAAATTTAGGACAACGTAGTTATTGCAACACATTTTACAGAAAAAGGTCAGTTTGAAATTATTTTGAACCTGGATTAGGCCTAAAATCCGCGCCGGGTTTTACAAAAAAGGATTATCCCTAAATATTAATTGACTTAAAGTAGTTATTTCAAACACATTTTACAGAGAGAGAGGTCAGTTTCGTATCTGTAAGGAGTGCGGGTTTTTGTGTTTTCTCGTGATGGATTGGCAATTGTACATAGATAATATATAATAATAATATTTAGAAAACCCGAATTATTTAAAAAAAACTTTGAAATATTTTTTAAGTTAACATCGAGTGAATAATATAAAGTGTAAGTGAATAATTGTTATTTTTAATAAAAATATAGAATGATTTTAATAAAATAATGTTATGTAGGGCAGAGAAGAACTTGTATTTTGTTATTTTAATGACTTATTACATGGCTAAGTGATGTAGAAGCATAAGCAATAAACAGAAACGCTTGGCATAAGCTTGAATGTAGAGGGGTGCTAGGGGCTGGTGCCTTACTGAATTACTGATTTATTGCTTTAAGGTACGTAATATATGTTTTTAAAATAAAATTTCATAAAATTTTAGAAAAAGTTATTTTAAAAAACTTGATAGTTATAAAATTATAAACAAAAAGTTTAACAGTTAATAATAAATTCTTTGTCCAAAGTTAATGATTGATTTATTATAGAAGTTTTAAAAGAAAACTTGAAATAATTTTAAGTTATATTTGGAATGAGTAATAAATGTAACGTGGTTTAATTAAAAACATAAATGTTTTTAATAGATTAAAGGTTTATTGTTGTAAAGTGTGTGTGTGTGTGGGTTGTGTGTGTGTGTGTGGTGTGTGTGTGTGTAAATCTGTGTGCGAGTGTAAGGATAATCTGTGTGTGTAAGTAAAATCTGGGTGTGAGTGTAAGTTAAATCTGTGTGAGTGTAAGTTAATCTGTGTGTGTAAGTGTAAAAAGTAAATCTGTGTGTGTGAGTGTAAGTGTTAATGTAAGTGTCTAGGATAAATGTAAGTGTCATTTAGTGAATGTGTGTATAAGTTCATAGTGAATGTGTGTATAAGTGTAAATGTTTGTGTGTGTGACCGCATGTGTATAAGTGTTTAATGTAAGTGTCTATGGTTTAAAATGTAAAGTGTCATAGTGAATGTGTGTAAAAGTGTCATAGTGAATGTGTGTTATAAGTGTAAGTGGTTGTGTGTGGTGTGTGTGGTGTGTGTGTTTGTGTGTGGCATTTATTCTTAGTTGAATAATAACAATAGCCCTGAAGTAAATAACACTAAGTATAATAATAAAAAATAAAATAATAAAAATAATAGAAAAATAATAAAAAATAATATAAAAATAAATAAAAAATAATAAATAAATAAAAAGGATTAAAACAAAATAAGATACACAAGGGTAATAGATATATGAGTCAAAAAAGTAAAACATCATATAAGTTAAACGCAATAAAAACATGAGTTAAAGCAGTAAAACATGAGGTCTAAAGCAGTAAAACCAGTAAATCACAAGAGCATACTAATCCCCTAGGTGTTAGGTAACAACCTCTATTGGATTTACGATTTAACTGCCTTTAAGGTAATGTAATTGTATATGAGTTAAAGCGGTAAAGCAGAAAGTTAAAGCAGTAAAGCAGTAAAACAAACGCATACTAATCCCTTAGGTGTTAGGTAACACCTCTATTGATTTACTGATTTTACTGCTTAGAGTATGTAATGGTTAAATAAAATATTGTGGGAAGGTTTAAAAAAAAAAGGGGCCCCAGTAAAACATATAAAGTTAAAGCAGTAAAACATGAGTTAAAGCAGTAAATCATGAAAAAAAAAAAGTTTTTTAAAAGGCCCCCCCCGTAAAACAGTATATAGACAGTAAAACAAAAGCATACTAAGCCCCCCTAGGTGTTAGGTAACCCCATTTCTATTGATTTACTGATTTACTGCTTTAAGGTCTGTAAAGTATATGTTTTTTAATAAAATTTCGTACAATTGTAGTAAAATAAAATTTTGTAAATGCAATTTTTAAAAATTTATAAATTAAAAGTACTAAGTAAAATATAAAAGATGTCTGTAATGAGTTACAGTTTTAGGTTCGCGAAAATGTTTTTAAATAAAATGTTTAAGTGCCTAAAATTAGGATGGCCTAAAATTGACCCATGGAAAACCAAAGGGTTGGTCGTGTGTTTAGTGAACGTGTGTATAAGTGTAAATGTAAGTGTAAGTGTCTATGGTCGAGTGTAAAGTGTCTAGTGATTATGTGTGGTATAGTGTAAGTGGTGTGTGTATGTGTGTGGTGTGTTGTGGTGTGTGTGTGTGTGTCTCCCCAAAAGGCTAGGCATCAGTTACCTGGCTGAGCTCAAGGTGGGGTGGAGGCTAGGTGCAGGTGTAAGGATAGGTGAGGTGGATGTGGTTACGCTAGGTTAGGTTAGGTTAGGTTAGGTTAGGTTAAGGTTACGGTTTAGGTTAGGTTAGTTAGGTAGCTAGGTTTAGGTTAGGTTAGGTTAGGTTAGATAGTTAGGTTAGGTCAAGGCCGAAATATCATGGTTCAAACAAGGTTAATATATATATAAATATATATATACTATATATTATATATATAATATATATATATAATAATATATATATATATAGGTGGTAGTGATGTTTGGTTGGTAGTTGTTATGTATGTTATGATTTATAGTTTTGTTATGTTATGGGTGTATGTTGTAGTGTGTGTTTATGTGGTAGTTGTGTATAGGGTTGTGGTTAGGTGTTGGTTATCGATGGTCGTGGCTCTGGTCTCGCGTTGGTTCTCTCTTGCGTCTTGATTCTTTTGTGGGTTTGTGTTGGTGGTTCTGGGATTTGGGTGGTAGTTCGTCGTTGTGTTGATGGTCTCGTCTTTCTTCTGTTGGTCTGGTGTGCATGTGTGTCGTCGGGTTGTTGTTGGTGTGTCGAGTTGCGTCTTGTTGGTCGTGTGCGTTGGTTTCTCTTCTTGTCGTCTCTGTCGCGTTTGTGCGCGTGTCGGCTTTTTTGATAATATGCGTCTATTTTGTTGTGTGGGATTGTCTCGTGTTATGAATAATATGTTGCCGAGCGGTGTTTTGTGTTAGGTGCTTGTATCGCGTGTGTATTGTCTGGATACCGTGAGGAGAGTCTTTGAGGATATGTATAGTAGAGAGAAGTTAGGAGTAAGAGTGTGTTGTATTACGATGAGCTGTTTATTTTGTGGTGGCGGGTGTGGGGTTGTGTTGGTGGTGTGTGTGCTGTTGTGTGTTTTTTGTTCGGGTTGTGCAATGAATTGAAGGTGAATGTAAATGATTTAGGATTATTGAAAATTTATTTATAAGTGATATGAATAGGTTGTGGGTGAAAATTAATATGCAATGAGTTGAGAAATTGTATAGAGTATGTATTTTTGCGAGGGTCATAGAGGAATGAGAGAGCGATTTAATAGCGTATCGTGGTCTCTTCAACGTGTGTCTTTGTGACAGTTCTGTATATGCGAATGTTGTCATGATTTCGTTTCACGTGCCGATCTCATACGAGAGACCTTATAGACAGAAAGTAAAATAAAAATAAAAAAGCTTGGCGATAGTGATTTGTGTGAGAAAGTAAAGGTTGTTGTTGTGTTGTTTTGGTGGTGTTTTGTTCGATGGTTATGATAAAATTATATTGTATTGAGAGTAGATTATTATTGTGGTGGATTGGTGGTGTGTTGGTTGTGTGTTTGTTGTGTGTGATCATTGTGGTTGAGTGTGTGTACAGTTTATGTGTTGTAGTGTTTTATTGGTTGTGTTGTTGGTGATTGTTGATTTTTGGGGTATAGCGTATTTTGATGCTCTTCTCTGCGTGCGGTCGGTGTTGTGAGTAGGGGTAGGGGTTAGTGTGTTTGGTTTTGTGGGATGTTTTTGGTTATGTTAGTAGGTTTGTGTTTCGGTTGTGATGGTGTGGGAGTTTTGTGATGGTTACGTTTTATGGGATATATTGGTGGGTATTGTTGTGGTTTGTGTTATGAGTTGGTGTAGTTATTAGTGAAGTTTAGTGTGGGTGTAGGTTGGTGTGTTATTTTAGGGTGAGTGATTGATTTATGATTATTGGTTTTTATGTAGGGATTTATTTGTAGTGTAGTATGTTTTGGTTGGGGTAGTTAGTATGTGTAACTTGGTGGATTTATTAGTGAGAGTTATGTGAGGGTGGTTTGTTTTTTGTGGTGTTGGGGGTTGGGGTTGTGTATGGTGTTAGTGTGTTAGTGAGTGTTAGTGTGAGAGTGAGTTATTTGGGTGTAGTGATGGTTTGTGTGAGGTTGATGGGTGTTGAGTTGTGTTGGTGTGAAATAGTGTGGTATATTATTTTTTTGATATGGGTTGTTGTGTGTGGATTGGTGTTATGAGGTGTGGTGTGTTGGGTATAGGTGTTAGTGTTATGTATGGTGAGTGTGGTGTTAGGTGGGTGGTTATTTGTTTGTGTGGGGGGTTGTTTGGGTTGTTGTAGGGTGTGTAGGAGTGAGTATGGGGGTGAGTGGTTTGGGTGTGTTTTGTTAATTGCGATGAGAGTGAGGTGTAGTGGTGGTTTGTGGTGAATGGATTGGCAGGAAAGTGCGAGATGTTGTGCGGCTTTTTTGCTAGAAGTTCTTTAATGAGTGTGGTTATATATGGCGTTAGTGGTGGCGCAGTTATATTGGTGTTGTGTAGTCCTTGATTGTAGAGTAATGATTTAATATTATAGGAGGTGAGAGCAGTTGTGTGTGATTATGAGTTGGAGCATTCTCGTTAGACGGCCGCGCGCGTTAATTAGTTTGATAGGTGTGCGGTGGGTGTTCTTGATTAGGGTCACTTGTTTCCTTTTTATATTGTTGAGGGCTTGGATCGGTTGCGAGTTGTGTTTTCCGCTGAGTGTGTTTCGTGTGGTTGAGTGTGTGAGTCTGGGTATTGGAGTGGTGTTGTGTGGGGTTTGTTTGTTGGTCTAGGTAGCGGTATTGTGGGTGTGTATTCTTTTCGCACGAGAAGTGTGCTTGTGTGTTCGGATTGTTCTCTCTCTTGTTGGTTTGAGTGGATATTCTCTGATGGTGCATAGAGTAGATTATGAAGTAGTGTTGGCGTGCGAGAGTTGTTTAGGCGTCATGTGGTACATTTTTTTTGATTTTTATCTGTAGGGTGTGTATCGATGGTTTATGGTTGAGTATGGGGTTATTTGATGAGATGGATGACATTGTGTGGTCGTACGTCGGTAGGGGTTCTGTTAGATAGGTAGTATGTGCGCGAGAGTGTGTGTGCGGTATGGAGTGCTGCGGTGTTGAAGATGTTCCTGTTCTCGATGTGTAGTAGAAGTACTAGAGCTATACATATTTATTGATGTATATATATTGGTGGTGTAGTTTTGAGGTGTTCGGTTGTTAGTGGCGTTGGTTTTTGTTGTGTGTTTGTGGGTTGTGTTGAGTGAGGTGATTGTTGTGTGATGTGGTTGGGGTATATGTGTGTGGTTTTGTGTTATTGTTGGTTTAGTGTGTTGTGTTGTGTTGTGAGTTTTGGTATTGTGTGGGTGAGTGTTGTATGTGTGGTTTGGGAGTTGTTGTTGTATGTTTATGTGGTGTGGTGTATTTGTTGTTGGGTGGTTGGTTTGGTGTGTGGTGTATTGTGGTGTTTGTTTGAGATGGTGTGATTAGTGAGTTTGGTGTGGGTGTGAGTGTTTTGATGGTTTGTGATGTGAGTGTTTGGTATGAGTTGTTGGGTGTGTTTGTGAGTGAGGTGAGTGTGTTTAGTGTGAGTGTGAGGTGCTACGTGAAATGTGTAGGGGGTCGTATATATTTGGAGTGATGGAATATGGATGTTCAAGTGTGAGATATGTAGGTCTTTGATGGTGTTGTTGATGGATGGGTGTGGTTTGGTGTGTGGGGGGTGGGTTGAGTGTTGTTGAATGGAGCTCGTCCTGTGTATGGAGCTACAGTGTATTTCATGAGTATATGTATTGTTGTTCGGTGATTTGGTGCATGCGGGTGTGAAGTGTGGAGGATGTTAGTGAGGGTGTATTATTGTGTATGGTTGATTGGTTTTGTGCGTGTGTGTTATGTGTTTGTTTGTATATGCGGGTATTATGTGTTATGTGGGGATAGGTGACTGGGATGAGTGAGTGGTGTGGTTTTTGTTTGGGTGTTGGTTGGGTTGTTGTTGGTGTGTTGTGTTGGGGTGTGTGGTGGTTGTGTGGGGGGTGTTTGTTTGGTTGGTTGAGGTGTGGTGTTTTGTTGTTGTGGGGGTTGGGTGTGGGGTGTGTGGGGGGGTTGGTTGGTTGTGTGGTGTTGTTGTGGTGTGTTTGGTTTTTTTTTTGTTGGTGGTTGGTTTGGTGTTTGTGTTGTTGTGTGGGGGTTTGTGTGTGTGTCTGTGTTGGTGTTGGGTTGTTGGGTTGGTTTGTGTTGTGTTTGGTTTTTGTGTTTTGTTGTTGTGGTTGGGGTTTGTGTGGGTGTGCTTGTGTGGTTTTTGTTGGTGGGTTGGTTGGGGTGGTTTTGTGTGTGTGTGTTTGGTCGTTGTGTGGGGTGGTTTTGTGTTGTGGGGTTGGTGTTTGGGTTGTTGGTGTGTTGTTTGTGGGTGTTGTGGGGTTTGGGGGGTTGGTGAGGGTGTTTTTGTGTTTTTTGTTGGTTTGTGGGGTTTGTGTTTGTGGTGTGTTTTGTGTGGTGTGTTGTGGTGTTGTTGGTGGTTTGTTGTTGTGGTCTGGCGTTGGGTGGGGTGTTGTGGGGTGTGTTTTGTTTGTGGGTTTTAGGAATGCCATGTCTGATTCTTCTTTCTTGTGGTTTGTTGTTTGGTGTTTTGTGGGTGGTGTTGTGGGGGTGGGTCTGGGTTGTGTGGTGTGTGTTTTTGTGGGTTTCTGTGGTGTGTGTTGTTTGGGTGGTTGGTTGGGGGTGGGGTGGTGTTTGTGGTTAGTTTTTTGGTTGGTTGTTGTTGTTGTGTGTGTGTGTGTTTGTGTGTTTTTGTTGTGTGTGTGTTTGGTGTGTGGGTTGTCTGTGTGTTTCGTTGTGTGTTGGTTTGTGGTTTGCTGGTGTGGTGTTTGTGGTTTGGTTGTGGTTTTTGTGTGGTTGGTTTGGTGTTGGTGTTCGTTGTTGTTGGGGGTGCGGGTTGTGTTGTTGTGGTATGTTTTTTGGGGTTTGGGTGGGTGGTGGTGTGTGTTGTGGCTGCGGTGGTGTGTGTGGTTGGTGGGGTGTTTGGTTGGTGTTGTGTGGGTTTTGTGGGTGTGGTGGGGGCTGTGTGGGGTGGGGTTGTGGTGTGGGGTATGGGGTGTTGTTGGTGATGGGTGGGTTGGTTGGTGTATTGGTGTTGTGTTGTGTGTGTGTTTGGGTGTGTGGGGTGGCGGTGTTGGTGGGGTGTTGTGGGGGTTGGGGGGTTGGGGGTTTTGGTGTTGGCTGGTGTTGTTGCTTGTTTGCGTGTTTGTGTGGTGGTGGGTGGATTTGGGGGTTTTGGGTGGGTGTTGTGTTTTGTTGGTGTGTTTTGTTGTGGTGGTGGTGGTGGTTGGTGTTTTTGTGGTTGTGTGGTGGTTGGGTGTTGTTGTTGTGTAGTGGATGGATGTGTAGTTTTTTGTTTGTTGAGTGTTTTCTATGTGTGAGTGCGAGTGTCGGTGTGGATGATGAGAGGAGTTATCATTCTTATTGTGATGTTATGTGTATGTAGAATTAAGCTTGGAGTGAGTGTTGGTCGATAATGGCTTGCGAATAGAAGGAACGGTCCGGCTTTGGTTGCATGTGCGGGTCGTGTTGCGGTGCGGGTGCTGTGGTGCGTTCGGTTGGTTCGGATTCGTGGGCGCGTTGCTGTTGAATTCTTCGATGGATAATGCGGTCTGTGTGTGTTTGTGTGTTTTTGATAGCTCGCGTGATATCGGGTGCGTTGCGCTCGAGTGTGTCAGCGCTGCTGAAGGTGGGGGGATAATGTCGCGGCCTGAAGAGTAAAATTAGAGATATAGTATATATATTAGATAATGTGAGATCGTGAGAATATTTAATTATTATTATATATAATAAGATTAATATTTGATATTATTATGGTATGGAGAGTGCGTGAAAGGATTAAAAAAATTATATTATGGAGAAACAAAAGATAAGGCACTAAAAAGAGCACGTCTATAGAGGTAGCTGGTGAGTAGTGTGTGTGCCTCTATAGAATGTTATCGTGTGGCCGTAGTGTTAATAATATATGGCCGTCGAGTGAGGTGCCGTGCGGTTGGTGGTCCAGGCTGTGTCTGTTGCGGTGCTTCTCTATGGCTGTGTTGTGTGCTCCATGAGTTGTTCCGCGAGTCTTGATTGCTATGATTATTATGTGTGTATGTATTTGTTTATTATTATTTGGGAGTTATTTGATTTGAGTTTATGGTGATGTGGATTTGGTGATGATTTTTTGTGTAGGTAGTTTTGTTTGTGATTTGTGTTGTGTGATTTATGTGTGTGTGGTGTTAGTTTATGTATTATTGAGTGTGAGTTATGGAGTGTGAGTGATCTATTTGATGTTGGAGTATGGTAGTGTGTTTATTAATGTATTATTATTGATTGTATGTGAGTTTATTGTTATGTTATGTTAGTTGATGATTTATGTGTATTGATTATTTTGGTGGGTTGTTATTATGGTGGTTTAGTGTGTGGGATTATTTTGAGTTGGAGTGTTGATTGTTGAGTGTGTGAGTAGTGTGAGTGTGTGGTGTGTATGTGAGTATTATTATTATTTAGTGAGTTATTTGGTCAGTGTTGATGTGGATTTATATTGTTAATTGTGATTGGATTACTATAGTCGTGTTGTTCCGATATTGGGTTGGGTCTAGAGATATGTATGTGTAGTGTGATGGAGTGTATGTGAGTTGGTGTATTGATGTGTTGGTTTATTGATTTATTATTTAGTAGTGTGATGTGGAGGTAGTGTATTTGGAGTGTGTTATTGATTATTTTTTGTTGGATTGATTATTTAATATTATAGAGTTTATGGGTGGGTTGGGTGATTGAGTATGAGTTGAGTTAGTTTGAGTGTGATTGGATATTATATTGTAGTATTCGTTTTGTATTATTATCTAGTTTGTGATCTGATTTAGTCATTGTTATATTGATTTGAGTAGTTGTAGTGTTTTATTAATTGTATATATATTGGATTTGGGTATTTATATATATTTGATTAAGTAGAGTTGTGTTTTGATGTAAGTTATTAGTTGTAGTTATTAGTTGTATTGAGTGTTGAGTGTGTATGTTGTGATTTAGTTGTGGTTGAATTATGTGATGTGTATGTGATATGGATTTGTTGATTTGAGTTGTGTTAGTTTATGAGTATATTGAGTAGTTTGGTTATGTTATATTATGGTTGTGTATTTAGGGTGTGGGATATTTGAGGTTGGTGAGGGTAGTGGTATGGGTTATGTATTAGGGTATGTTGTGTGGGTTGTATGGCTGGTGATGTAGGTTTATATTCGAGGTTGATATATAGTGAGGTTGTTGTGTTAGTGAGTGGTTATATGGTTGGTTGGTGTTGTTAGGGTGTGGTGGGTTGTGGTGAGTGGTTTGAGGTGGTTGAGTGATTATGTATGAGTATTGTGTGTGTTAAGTGTTGGTTTGTGGGTGTTATTGTTGGGTTAGTGAGTGTGTGTGAGCTGTGAGGATAGTGGTATATTATGAGGTGTGTGAGGGGGTGTGGTGGAGTGGTAGTGGTTATGCGTTAGGTGTATGGAGTATGTATGTGGAGTTTATTGGTTTTTGCGTAGAGATGTTGTGCGATGCTCTGCGTGAGTAGCTCGTTTAGATGTGTGATGCGCGAGACGTAGCGACTTAATTTGTCTTATGAGAGTGTCGTCTGTGCTGAGATAGGGTGTGGATGGTAGTGGTGGCGCTTGTGTTGAGTTATTTAATATACTCGCGTGTAAGTGGGAGTGACGTGCGTCGTGAATTCTCGGAATCTCTTCTAGTGTCTGTGCTGTGGATGTTCTATTTTTGTTGTGGGTCTTTTAATATGATGCGTTGTTTCTCCGTTCTCTTGAGCTTACAGAGTGATATTCTTGGTGCTTTTCTGCGTGAGCGTGGTTCTTGTCTCGGTGTGCTGAAGCAGATCATGTTAATGTTTCCGTCGCTTTTGGTGAAGTGTAGTGCGTTTTGAGCTACTGGTCTCTTAGGCGAGTAGCGTTGTTTATAGGTGTGGTGTGTTTGAGTTGTCTGTCGTCAGTCGTGCAGAGGTGATGTAGTCGTGATCCTCGTATTGGGGTTTCAATGTCATATTACACTTGTTGAGTAGTGTTTTGGTGTGCGTGCGTGTCAGTGAGGAGCGCGTGTTGGAGTGTGGTTGTGTTGTAGTGGACGGAGGTCTCGAATCATTCAGTCTATGTGGCGTCAATTCGTATGCGTGGAGCGGAGCGTAGTGGTAAATAACCTCTCACAGCACTCGATTTCTGTATTGCGTGAGCGTAGAGAGTTAGAGAGTGTCTAAATGCGCATTACGTTTACGCTATTGTGTGTGTGCGATCGTTGTCAGCGTGAGTTTGGGTGCTCTTTCGTTGTGCTTATATTGTACTCCAGTGGTGTCTTTGCGCGTCTCGCGATCTTGTGTATGGTATGGTTGTCTTATCTACTAACCTGAGATGTGCGTGTTAGTCTATCTATTTCTCTCTCATCTCTTGCCGAGCGCTTGGCGCGCTATGAGTTTGTTTGCGTGCGTGTGTGTGTCGTGTGGCAGCTGCTGTTTTGTGAGTTCTGTTCTCTCTGAGTTTGGTGAGGTCTCGGTTTGGTTGTGCGTGCTTCTATGTCAGTATTGATTATAATTTGAATGAGTAGGCGGTTGGTGCCTTTGTTCGTTCTGGTTAGCGGTGCTGGTGCGAGCGCGTTGCCCTGTGGCGATATATGTTTGTGGAGCGTGTGAATCTATTGTGATGGTGAGGTGGTAGGGCAGGGTGTGTCATTCCTTGCTTTCGTCTCATAAGATTTTTCTGGTGGTGGCGTATTGTGTTCTCGTTGGTAATTTTTCCACTCATTTGGGTTTCGCGAGTCGGGTGTGCTTGTGTTTGGCTTGGCGTGTGTGGTCCATGGGGTGGGGGTGTCTGAGGGCGTGAAGACATTTGTGGCGTTGAGTGGAGTGGTAGAATGAATTCTTCGGGTGTGTCGTCGCTGTATCTACGTCTTGCTGAATTTTCATTCTGCTAGAAATCGTTGCAGGGATACTCTCGACGGCAAAGGCGGCTTTCATCAAAAAACGAAAGTGCGGCTACTCTTCCTTGGTTCTCCTAACTGACAATCTTTTTGGTCTCTTGCCAAAAACAATCTGCTAAACGAACTCTGTTAAGTCATGCCTTTCCTCCTCTATCGTTGGTCGGTGAGGTGTTCTTCTTGTGGGTGCCAGTGGGTGGTCTCCGAATGCTTGATTAGATATGCGTGATGCGTGCTGTCGTGTCGCGCTGCGGGGTTGTGTTCTGTTTGTTTGCCTCTTAGAGCGTTTGTCATAGTGTCTGGTCTTGGGACGATTGCTGGCATTGTTGGCGCTGCATTGCGCGTGCGTTCTGTTCGCGTTCTGCTTGTGCTCAGGGTTTGTTTAGCCGTATGTGCGTTTGTGCGTGGTATTGGTTAGCGATGGGTGGGTTGTGTGTCGTATGTTGTTCGGGTGACGTAGTTTTGTTTGGCTGCCTTGTAAATTGTGGCGTGAGTGCGGGAGGACGATGGTTATGGTTGTGAGAGGGCGGTCGCTCTGGTGTTGTGGGGGAGATTGCCGGTCTCTGGGGAGTTTTTGTAGTAGTGAGGGTGTTTTTGTTTCCGTTGCTATCTGCCCGTTTCCTCTGCGTTTTCGTGTTTGTGTCTAAGTATAGTTATTTTCTCTTATGTCTCAGGATGATTATACGTTGTGTACTTTTCCCTGTCGAGTTGTTTTTGGATTGTGGTAGGGCAAGCGGTCATGAGTTGCTTCTTAAGGGTGGTCGCTTTAGTTTCCCGATGTATATAAGGTGAAGCTCGGCTTCTGGTTCTCTTATTGGTGCTCTTAGTTACTGTTGCTTTGGTTGTTTGCGTGTTTCGTGCTAGTTTTAGTCGTGTTTACTGTTGTGTGTAGTTTTCGTGGTCTTGAGAGTATACCTTGTTTTGTGCTTTGGAAGACGTCTTTCTCGAAGGCTCTTCTATTTGGTTCGTTGTGTGTTTGTCGATATGCGGTGGGAATCTCATGCATTCTTCTCGAGTCACTCAGTTACGGCTTTCGGCGCTTCGAGTCTACTGGCCGATATACTTTCCTATCTTGGGATCTGATTTAGGTTTTTTTTCCTGCCTCTTAAAGAAACTGTAGCGGGGAGACGTTGCGTGTGGTCGCTTTGAATATCCAAAGTATTTTGACCTGTGTATGTTTTGCACGCGTCACTGCTCCCCCTTTGGGTTTTCCGGTGCCTTTCTCTTGCTTACTTAATGTATCTATGTTTTTTCTTTCAAATCGTCTCAATATTCGCCTGTTGTTGATGGGGCGAACTTCTTCTTCTTTTCTGTCAAATATGTAGCCAGCTCTCCTCTGGTTTCTGTCTTATCTCCTACTTTATTTCCTACTTTTCATTAATGATCTCCTCACCTGCAACATCTACTCTATTTCACTCATGTCAGATGATCGATCCTCATTCCTTCACTCATTTCAATTCTGCTCCTTTCTTTTACTTGCGTAGAAATTGCTCTCGGTCTTAAGTTCTTTCGATTCTTTCTCGCTGATCTGGAATGAGAATTTCCGGTGGGGTCGCCTGAACCGTTTGAAATTCAGTTCTTAATTAAACTCAACTTTCTACAAATATTCTCTCTTCTCCTCCTCTAAGACACCTTCCAACTCTCCTATTCCTTTCGACGGTTCTCTCGTCTTACTCCTGTTTTGGTAGAATATTTAAGTCATCCTGGGCCTTATAATAATACAAAAGAAATTGTCTTGGAAACCTCCATCAAACAAACGGTTGCAAGGCGGCCTCAGAAAGAAACTGGAAAGTTCTGTGGTTATTGGACTGAATCTCGTTGCTTGCTCAGCTATACATAGGGCCTCATCCGCCCTTTAGGTGAGTAATCTGCTCCTCATATGCTGGGGGAGGCTCTGTTTTCAACTCCGGCTTTTGTATAGGGTCGGAGTTCTAAAGCCAAAAGTGCTGTATAAACTGTTCTTGTTAGTTCGAGTTTCCCTTGACCCTCTAGTTCTTGTTGGCGACACATTGTTGGTGCTTTAGTCTTGTTTCTTTGCTTTATAGGTGGTGACCGTGCAGTGGCAGGTGCCTCCGAGGGAGCTTACACTTGCGTATCTCCACCTTTACGTCGCCCTCGCATCGCTCGTAGCACAAAGGGTGCTGTGTTTGCACATGAGTTTTGTGTTGATGTAGGTACCTCCAGGCTAGTTCCTGCGGTGCTTCCTTTTTTCCTGCCACATCTCTTTTCTGTGAAATTCTCTTCCATCTTCTGTGTTTCCTGCTGAAATTAATCTCCCCCGGTCACTTTTAAGAAGCCTGCGTCTGTGCAAATCTGCGGTAATTTTTAACTTTAGTTGTTGTACGTTCTGAGGGTGATTTTACTACCAGCCGCTTCCTTGTAATATGGCTCTGCGCCGTGAGTTGTGTGGGGACAAACTTTAAATATATATTATATATATATTATTAATTTTAGTTATTTATGAGGTGAGTTTGGTATTTTATTTGTTAGTGTATGTTTGTTTTATTTGGTAGTTTTTTTTGGGTTATTATGAGTGGTGTTATATTAGTAGTTATTAGTTATGTTTATGGTTTATGGTGTAGTTTATGTGTTGGTGGGTGTTATTTGTATGTGTTTGGGTGGGGTTAGTGGTGTGTTTAGGTGTATTAGTTGTTGGTATATATTTTAGTGTAGTGTAGTTAGGTATTGTGAGTATATTTATGTTTGTGATGGGGTGGTTGTGGTTGTGGGTGAGTATGTGTAGGTATTGTAGTGTAGTGTGATGTGAGTATGTTAGTTATATGGTAGGTGAGTTGATTTATGTTTGTTAGTGTAGGTGTTGGGTATAGGTTTGATGTAGGTATTATGTATTAAGTGAGTTAGTGGTATATTGTGTAGTGAGTGGTGAGTTTATATATATTGTATATGTGTTTGTGCTTATTGTGGAGTAGTTTGTAGTTGATTGTTGGTGTGTTGGTGTGGGTGAGGTATGTGGTGGGTATGTGTGTGAGTAGGGGTGTAGAGGAGTAGTCGTTGTTTGGTAGTTGGGTGTGTTGGTTTGGCGGTTTGTGGTGGGTTTAGTTATGTATGTTATGGTGAGTGTATTAGTAGGGTTGGGTTTTTGGGAGTTAGTGTTAGGTGTGTGGTGAGTTAGGGTATGGAGATGAGTTGAGTTTGAGTAAGTGAGGTTATAGGTGTGTATTGTAGGTTGTTGAGTGATTTGGGTGATTATGGAGGTTTTAGGTCGTATTTTTAGTTGAGTTTGTTGGATTTTAGGTGGTGATGTGTGTGGTGAGGTGGGGTTTTTTTGGGTGTGTGTTTGGTGTTTGTGTGTGGGTTGTTGTGTGTTGGGTGGATTTGTGGTGGTGTCGTTTTGTGATGAGTGAGTGATAGAGTATATTAGTTGATAGTTGTTGTGAGTGTGTAGTGTGTTATTGTGTTTATTTGGTATGGTATGTGAGTTGTTGTGGGTTGTGATAGTCAGTGTTAGGTTTAGTAGTTTATATGTTTGGGTATGTTATATTATTTGAGTGTGGTGGTGTGTGTGGTGGGGTTTAGTTGTGTAGTGATTTGTATTATGTGTGTGGTGTATAGTATTTGTTAGTGGGTTGTGTTGGGAGATTATAGTGGATAGTAGTGTGTAGGTGTTATGTTTAGTTGGTTAGTGATGTATGAGTTGGTTATGTAGGTTTAGGTGGTTCGTTAGGTGAGTTGGGTTGTCGTGATGGTGTTTGATGATATGTAGTGTTGTGAGTTAGGGGTATGTAGTATTGTAGGTTTTATTGTGAGTGGTTGGTTGGGTGTGAGTGTGTTAGGTTGTTTTTGTTGTAATCTAGTATAGCTTAGGTGTGTTGATGGTAGTATGGGTGGTTAGGGGGTTGTTGAGTATATATATATATATATTATAAATATTTTATATATTATATATATAATATATATATATATATGATTATATATATATAATATATATAATATATATATATATATATATATATATATATATAATAATATATTTATTATATATCATTATATAATATA
>JABUQX010026448.1:2500-5000 GCA_015478945.1 Trachelipus rathkii
CCCTGGTCCTGATCCTATGTAGAAATTACCTAGAAAAGTTCTCTTCCTAGAATGCCCTTTTAAAAAAAAAAAAAGTTTGAAACATTTTATAGCAGAATCGTGAATTGAACTCATTAACTAATTGAACCATCTTTTTCCAGTAAAACGAGTTCTCAATCACTGAAAAACTCTAAATTTCCATTTTTATTTTGTTGCCACAGTTTTACCGATATTGATGTGTTGTCGACTTTGGCTAGTTTTGGCTAGTTGGCTGTTAACTATCAGCACCAAAGTAAATGCCGCGTATCCACCATAAGGAAAAGTCTCTCACAGGTACTCTAATAGCCTAACTGCTTCTCTCCGCTACAATTTCTCTTCACTTTTTCAACTGTTAAAATATTTAGAATCCTTCCTTCATCTTTCACACTTTAAGGCGCCATCTTTCGAAGAATTTCGGCACTTGACTTTGACTGGCCTACCTTTGTGAATTCTTATGAATATTCTGGATTTTTTTTCTCAAGATTATATATATATATATATATATAGTATATATATTTATCTATTTTCTTTATTTTATATATATATATATATATATATATATATATATATATATATATATATATATATATATATATATATATATATATATATATATATAAATCGATTCAAACAATGTACAAGCAAACAATACATATCTAATATTAGCAAAGAAGGGCTTTTTTTGTTACTGTGGATTCCACTTTATGACCTTTACAGAATTTGTTTTATATTTAATTATTATTATTATTATTATTATTATTATTATTATTATTATTATTATTATTATTATTATTATTATTATTATTATTATTATTATTATTATTATTATTATTATTATTATTATTATCATATAATATTACTATTATTATTATTATTATTATTATTATTATTATTATTATTATTATTATTATTATTATCATCAGCATCATTCTTATCATTTTAATTGCATCTTATGTATAATATTAGGTTCATAAAAACTTTTTTGTAAATCAAGTTGAGTAAGTCTGAACAGTTCTTGACGTCAAAGTGAGAAAGAAGGTCATTGAAAAAAAAGTAGGAAAAGATTTTGGTTAGGAACACCACCATTAAAAAGAAGACTGAATGCTAGCCATCTGGGCCTCAGACAGTAGATGCTGTAGAATTACCAGAAAGGAATATAAAAAGATGACGAAGGGTGGAAGATAGTTACTGGTAGTGGGAGGTTTGGAAATCAAGGCTTAGTGCCAGAGTAATACTGAGGCTTTTGAAATGGCTTGGTACCAGAGTCATACTGATGCTATTGAAATGGCTTGGTGCCAGAGTCATAAATGATGCTTTCGAAATGGCTTGGTGTCAGAGTCATACTGATGCTATTGAAAGGACTTGGTGCCAGAGTAATACTGTTGAGGCTTTCGAAATTAATACTCCACTGTAAAATTCAGGGAAATGCCGAGGAGTATATAACCACAGATCAGAGATTGAAAGGAAAAAAGACCAACAGTAGAATCGTTCCTTATAAAGCCATACTGACTATCGGAGATGAGATTGAAAGAATTGAAATGTCTCCAAAATCTTCCCTCATAGGATAGATTCAAAAAACTTTAGAAATAAAGGAGGCTAAAGAGATAGAACGATAGTTTTAGGAGTTGAGAGCAGTCTCCCCTTTGTTGAGAAGGGGTCTCTCCCTTTTGTTGAGAAGTGGTCTCCCCTTTGTTGAGAATGTGGTCTCCCCCTATGTTGAAAAAGGGGGCTCTCCCCTTACTGCACATTTTGATATAGTGCATACTACTAGCAAAAAGAAAGGAAGGTCAAAATTGAAAAAGAAAGACGAATCAGTTTACCAAGGCAGGGTTCAAGCCCGGAGGCACAAGTTCATGAACTCAAGAGGGATGCCATGAGGACTGTACGCATTCTTAGTGTTAGGCACGAGAAAAAGGTGAATTAACATCTTTAAAATAAGTTATAAAGATAAACAAATCAGTTGGAGTAGGTGGAGGAAGTGGAGGAGGTGGAGGAGGTGGAGGATTTGGAGGAGGTGGAGGAGATGAAGGAATCAGCTGGAGGAGATGGAGGAAGTAGAGGAGGTGGAGGAGGTGGAGGAGGTGGAGCTCCTGAATCGTCTAAATGGAGATTAGTGACTAAAGCCTTAGAGAAGATATAGAAAGAGGTAAAAAAACAGATTTTTTTTATTGACATGTTTTGCAAAATGGCAGATAGACTGTGAGGAAATGGAACCAAGTAGATCATTACATTACGATGGAGAAATTTTTTTTAATGGTATTAATCAAAGAGTAGTATGTATGTATGTATGTATGTATGTATGTATGTATGTATGTATGTATGTATGTATGTATGTATGTATGTATGTATTATTGTTATTATTATGTATGTATGTATGTGTGTATTATGTATGTATGTTTGTACTATGTATGTATTTTATGTATTATGTATGTATGTATGTATGTATGTATGTATGTATGTATGTATGTATGTATGTATGTAT
>JABUQX010026448.1:20000-25000 GCA_015478945.1 Trachelipus rathkii
GGCGGATGAAGCCCTTGTATAGTTGGAGTAACTGAGAAAAGGAAAAAAAGCTTCGAATTCTAAAACGAGAACTCTTCCAGTTTTCTTTGAGGCCGCCCTATCAACTATTGTGATGGGAGGTTTCCAAGGCATTTTTTTTTGTTAAAGCAAGAATTATATATATATATATATATATATATATATTATATATATATATATATATATATCATATATAGTATTATTATTATTAATTTACTACGTATATATATATATTATATAACATATTATAATTATATAATAATAATATATTATTACTATATTATTATATTTATATATATTATATAACTATATATATATATATTATAAGTTATATAGTATATTCTTTATCTATTATATATAGATGTATAATATATATCTATAATATATTATATTAATAGTATATGTAGTAATATTATAAAGATATTATAGTATATATATATAATATATATTAATATATATATATATAGTATAATATATATAATATACATATATATTATATATATATTATATAATATATATTATATATATTATATATATAATAATCAAATTAAATATATTATTTAATAGATTTATAGATAATATATATATATATAATATAGTATATATCAGTATATATATAATATATATACTACTATATCCATTCCTTAAAATTAAACAGTCAATCTCACCTAAACCATTTTAGATAATTATGAATCATTTTTTATATTTTACATAATACCTTAGAAATTAGTTTTAATCTCAAGCCAAAATTGGAGATTATTTCCTTGTCCAACCCTTTAATTATAATTTATCTTACAAAAACACAAACAAACATAAACAAAAACAGGAAAAAGTGGACGGACACGTGATCAAATGTTACTATAACTAATAAATATTATTAGAATTATTAAGTTATTAATTTTTTTAGTAGATATAAAAGACATGAAATGAATTGGATTTAGCATGAAAAGTTAGTTTTAAAAAATAAAAAAAAAATTAAAAAATTATAAAAAAAAAAACAAAATTAAGGAAAATTTTTTTTTAAAATATAAAATAAAAAATAAGAAAAAAAATATTTACTTGTATAATATGAAGAAACAAATCATGAATTAGTTTTACCTTAAAAAGAATGATAAAGAATAGAAGAAAAAAGAATATTCGTTTTTCATTTTATTAAAAAAAAATGTTTTTTTTTTTATATTTTATTGTATTACAATGAAATAAATAATAAATACATGAAATACCAAAGTATTTAACAATACAAAATAGCCTTGTATAATTTGAATGTATATGATTATATATTAATTATTGTATATCTTAAATTAATTAAATAAATTATAAATACATTTAATGCAATAAAACAAACAATAAAATAAATACAAATATCATAGTACATTTTTGTATTATTTCAATGTTTAAATTTGTATATTAATTCCCAAATCATTACTTATCTTTAATTAAAAATAAAAGAATAATAAACACTATTAAAATACTTGTAATACAAGTAATATACAATACAAAAACATCATTATATACTATTTATATAAAATAAATACCTAAATTTGTATATTTAATTCATATATAATTACCATATTTAAATATCCTTTTAAATATCCAAATTAAAAATTGGATAAATCTGTGGGAAACGACGATAATATCTGGAAACAAATGCTTCCTGTATTTGAAGAACTAAAATTATGAAGAACTTAAAAGTCAAGGAAAAGGGTATCTTTAGATCCTTAATTAGATATTCAAGTCCTAACATTAGACAAATTAGAAACTTGGGATTAAATATTAAGAAAAGAATTTTGATTAATTTGATGATTTGATAAGGATTTAGAAATATGATTAATTGTGTGATTAAAGTTTAATCATATAGAAATAAGTAGGAAATATATATATATATATATATATATATATATATATATATATAATAATATATATTATAATATATAATTATATATAATTATATTATATATATATATATTATATATATATATAATATATATTATAATATATATATATATATATAATTATTATATAATATAGTATATATATTATATAATATAATTATATATATATACTCTCTCTCTTATATATTAATATATATAGTATAATATAATATATATTTATAATCTATATATATATATATATATTATAATTATAATATAATAGATAATTATTAAGTATATATACTTATAGTACCAATATTATCACACTGTAATGAAATAGTATTATAAGTATATATATATTATATATATATATAGTATATATATATATATATTTATAAAATATATATATATACTAATTATATATATATAATATATATTATATATATACTATATATAGTAATAATGTATATGCTGGATAGTAAGGGAGTTTGGTATATTATACTACTAATATATATACTATATTATAGTAGCGCAGTAAGTTGTTAGCCAGTGATATACACTAGTATATATTAATTATATATATAAGATATAGTAGTATATTCTATAATATAATATATATTATATATATAGTTTATATATAAATAGTATTATAGTATACTAACCAAAGAAACATAAATAATTATACATAACTATTTGTCATTTTGCCAAGTTGCGCAGTAAAACATCTTTAAACCACGTTTATAGGAACAGCTCAAAAAATCGCATATTACTCGATCCCAACTAGAATACACATCTCACTGACAAAAGTAATATGAAACTTTAGGTTTATATTGAAATACCTAAAAGATTGCTTTAAGTTGAAAGAACTTGATCTTCTTAAGAATTTGAGAGCATTTTATAACCAACGCTATTTCAATAGAGAATTTGACTGTTCAACCAAATTCACGAGGTTATACGCGTTTGCCAACTTCGTTTAATGCACAATTCTGAAATTATATATATATATATATATATATATATATATTAATATTATTATTATATAATATATATATATATAATATATATATATTATAATTAGTTGACTGGGACACTACTAGTAGATCTAAAAAGCAAAAATTTGTAGGAAGTGATATATACTATTATTATATATATATATTAAATAATATATATAAATATATATATCTATATATTTTAATTATAAATTATCTATATAAAATATCTACCTAATATAAATTAGAAATATATTAGTCTATGCATGTCGTTATAGTTTAATATATATACTATATATAGATATAGATTGGCAGATATATTAATATTATATATATATGAAATATATATTAATATATATATATATTATATATATATATAATATATATATATATATATATATGCAAGCTTGTGTGAAAAAAAATATTTTTTTACCCAAATAAAAGCAAATTACCTCATATGTTATTTAATATGCGTTTATAATATATTCAAAAAAAGAAAGTTGAATCGTTCTAACAATACAAAGACAAAAACAATAACAAAAATAATAATAAAAAAAATTATTAAAAACGCATAAATATTAAATTTAAAAAAAAAATAAAAAAAAAAATAGAAAAAAACGAAGATATGATTAAACCGAATCTCAAAATCATGGGTCAGAAAAAAATATATAACAAAAAACGAACATTTTTGGTGGGAAAAGAAATTTTTTTATTTTTATTATTTTTCTTTTTTTTAACCGAATCGCATAACATGTGTCAAGAAAAAAAGATAAAAAAAAAAAAAGACATTTTTGGTTGGAAAAAAAAAATACACGTTTTTTTTTTTTTTTTTTTTTTTTTTTGTTGACATAACCTAAAAAAGGTCGTGTGACAGGCCAAGACAGTGAAAGGGTTGGGAGGGGAAATTACATTTGTTTTTCGCCATTGCTCTTAAATTAAACGATTAAATGTCTTTTAACCACAAAGGATTTTCGTTTTTTAATTTTTAACTTTTTCTTTACTTTCCATTATTAAGATTTTTTTCATTTAAATTCACGGAAATATTTTTTTTTTTGCATATATATTATATATTATAATATATTTTAGTAATTTTTTAATATTAATAAAAAAATAAATTTCTATTATTTATATATATATATATATTTTATATATATATATATATATATGATAATAATTTTTATATATATTAATATATAATATCATATATATATATATATATATATATATATATATTATGGAGGTAAATTCTTTAAATATTAAGAAATTTACCTCACAAAGATGAATACGAATTAATAAGCAAGTACCAAAAAAATACTAATGATAATTTTAAATACTTATATTAGTAATGATATTAATAAGTAATATTAGTACTATTTATACTATTAATATTAAATTATCAAAACTACTTCCCTTTATCTAGAAGGGGAACGACTTTAGAGAGTTTTTCTCACGGAATCAATCCAGGAACCTACGGACCACGAATTTCCATTTATTATTACATACATTGTTAACGAACAAGTAACAAGGTTTCAAAAATTATTTTACAAGAAAATATAAATCCTAATAACCCCAGTAAAAAAATAATTCTATGAGGTACCTGAATTTGTATACTTCCAGATTTAGCTAGTTTTAGCTGCAAATCTGGCAACCTTTTAATATTTTTAATAACCACCCAAAAATTCTATTAGATTCCTAAACCAGCATACCACCAGATTTAGCAACTTTTTGCTGCATATCTGGCAACCATTATTTAATTATTAATAACCCTAATATTAAAATTTATTAGATACCTGAACTAGTATACCTTCAGATTTAGCTACCTTTAAGTGTAAATCTGGCAACCTTCTTATATTATTAATAACCCTAATATTAAAATTCCATTGGAAGCCTGAACTGTATACCTTCGGAATTAGTAAACTTTAAGATGGAAAACGTAGCAAACATCAATGCAAAAACAATCTTTGGTGTTACACCTCTGCAAATGCCCTTTTAATAACATGAAACGTAATTGAAAATATTTTTGAATTCTTTTAAAAAATAATGCAGATATTCATTGTAAAAATGACATTGGTTGGAGCTGTTTGCATTTTGCAGCAAATTTTCATGGAAACATCGATATAAT
>JABUQX010026449.1:0-2500 GCA_015478945.1 Trachelipus rathkii
TGTTGTACTTCGTTCCAGTTATCGGAATTTGAGGTGTTTAGCGTTTCGCATTTATCGAAACGCTTTCGCGTTTTCGTGCGCCGCTTCATCCGTTTAACCGGACCGACTATTATCTATTCTTTCCACATGATCTAACCATCTCAACGTACTTTCATTTATTATCTCATTTACCCCATTCTCCACACCAAACAACTCTCTAATACGTTAATTCCTCATTTTATCATTTCTTTTCACACCTAACACGCCACTAAGATTGTCCATCTGAACACATTGTACTTTAGATCTATACCTCTTATTTAAGACCATAGTCCCACTACTATACATAAAGACGGGTAACAACATACCCTCATGTAAGACCCTAGCGAACTCAAGACTTAGTCCCTTTACATTTACCAACGATTTAATTGCACCAGCCACCTTAGTGCCATTCACAACTTTCCTACTACACTCTGCATCATCCGCTCCCTTTTCATTCAACATATATCCTAAATATTTAAATTCAGACACTTTTTCCAGCTGCTCCCCATCTAACATAACTTCACACCGAGGACTGCCCTCACTCACAACCATAATCTTACTCTTATCTACCTTTACTTTCAAACCCTTCCTTTTACACACCCTACCAAATCTCTCTATCAGTCCTCTCAAACTCTCTTCAGATTCGCCATACAAAACCAAATCATCCTCATATAAAAGGTAGGGAACCCTCCACTCTCTTCTATTATCCATCATACTAACACGATCCTTGTCACCTCTACCTCTAATTCTTTCATAACCTCATCCATATAAAGATTGGATCGTCAAGGAGACATAGCACATCCCTGTCTCACTCCGCTATTAGTACTAAACCAATCACTTTCGACTCTATTTATTCCTACACTCGCTTCACTATCGTCATACATACTTTTGATTCCATTCAGTAGCTTACCCCCAACACCATATCACTAACACCTATCATAGAGCTTCCCTATTAATCCTATTATACGCCTGTTGCAAATTCATAAATCCTAAATACAATTTATTCTTCTCCTCCCTCATTATCCCAATCATTTGTTTCAATGTACAGATTTGATCCACACATCTTCTACCATTTCTAAACGCACCTTGTTCTTCCCTAAATCAGTTCTTCAGTCATTCGACGAACTCTTTCGACCAAAATACCAGTATATATCTTCCCTACAACACTCAATAAACTAATTACCCTATAAAACTTGCAGTTACCTTATCCCCCCTTACCCTTATATAAGGGTACTAATATTGCTCTCCTCCAATCCCTCGGAACTATACCCTCCATGAACGCTTTGTTATAAAACTTCCAAATCCAATCAATCACCATCTCGCCTATACATAAATAAATAAATAAATATATATATATATATATATATATATATATATATATATATATATATATATATATATATATATATATATATATATATATATATATATATATATATATATATATATATATATATAATATAACTCTTTGCCTATATATATAACTAGTTTTGTGCTGTGAATCTGAAGAGAGTTTGAGAGAGTTGGTAGAGAGAGTGACAGGGTGTGTAAAAGGATGGGTTTGAAAGTGAACGTAGATAAGAGTAGGTTATGTGGTTGTGGTGAGGACATTCTCGGTGTGGTGCTAAATGGTGAGCGCTTCATAATTGACTTAGTTTAAATATTTAGGATTGGATGTATGTTGGACGAAAGGGAACGGATGATGTAGGAAGTTGTGAATTGCAGGAAGGTGGCTGGTGCAGTAAACTGCTTGGTGGATGTAAGTGGATGTAAAGAGACTAGGGTCTTGGGTGCCCCTACTGTCTTACGTAGGGTAATCTTGTTACCTGTGTTTGTAGAATAGTAGTGAAGTATGATGTTGAGTAAGAGAATAAATCTATAAAGTACAAAGATATATATATATATATATATATTTATATATATATATATATATATATATAGCAGCCTTGCAAGAATAATAATATATATATGTAATATGCATAATATATATGCTTAATAACATATGTATAATATAATAATACATATATATATATATAAATAATAATAATAATATATGTATATATATATATATATATATATATATATATATATATAATAATAATATATATATATATATATATATATATATATATATATATACTCTTATATATAATATAATAACTGCCCTGCTATCTTTATAATATAATGACATACTTTATATTTATAAATAATTTATTTAGAATACATATAAAAGAAATAATAATATGATTTAGAAAATTATAAAAAAAAATAAAAATATTGGCCAGAGTTAAAAAGATGCCAAAAGTGTTTGCCAAGTACCATGCACAATTACCAAGTACAAAAAGGCTCAGAATGCAAGTACAATTACAAATTACACTGGTTTATAAAATGCAAGGGTACAAGAATTACAAGTACAAGTACTCAAAAATGTTGCCAAGTTGCAAGTACAAGTACAAGTACTTGTACTTGAACCTAAGCCTGA
>JABUQX010026449.1:10000-17411 GCA_015478945.1 Trachelipus rathkii
AATTTTGCATTGTAGTGAAGACAGTTTGTATTTGGAGGGGAGAAAACTAAAAAAATTAAGACCTAATGTAGTAGAGGAAGGTTTTCTGTATAAAGAGGTGGAGAAGGAACCATTGTTGAGAGTAATAAGGGTGTCAAGAAAGGGTAAAGAGTTATTTTGCATGTGTTCTACAGTAAAGAGGATGTTAGTATGTTGGTTGTTAAGATAGTTTAAAAATAAAGGGGCATGAAGGGGATCGCGGAATATAACAAAACAATCATCGACATAGCGTCTATAAATAAGGGGTTTGAATTCAAGGGGGCAGTTCTCTAACCAATATTTGCTCAGTGAAAACAAATGCGTTAGCGAAGGCCTGGACCGAGTGGGACCACATGGCCATACCATCATACCATATAATAATAAAATATAAAATACTATATTATATATATTATATATTATATATATATATATATATTATATATATATATATATATAAATATATATTATATATTATATATATATATTACCCTATATATAATATATATCTATAATATATATCGTAATATCATAATATTATTTAAGCTGGGAATTTTTGTGGGATAACCAAACATGGTCAAATTGGTGCTCTTGGCTTGCCCTTAGTGGGACAAAAAATCATTTTGCATTTACTCAATGTCTAGGGGGCCCGAACCTTAGTTTTTTAAAAGGGTTCGTGACATCGTATTTTAAGCCTAATTTTAATAAGTTATGAATTTTTTGCTTTGTATCCTTGTCAAAATTTGGATTTTAATACTAATATGAGAGCTATTTTCTGTCTCAATTCAGATCTCAGACTATTCGATCGTTGAGATATAGTCCTGGGTCAGTGGTTTATTACTATTACTTGAGCAAGAGAATCCATGCACATGTTGCAAACATCACGGCCACATAAAGACAGGCATGCAAAATTTCCTTGTTAGCCACAACTCAGCTTTTCCGATAATAATCACCGCCTAACCACTGAAGCGTGGATTTTTTAAGAGCGCCTACTAGGTTCATCAAGAGTCAACAAACCCAGATCCAGTTGCTTACTCATCTAGCAAAGATTAGCGGCGGAACAGAAGTGTAAAGGCCTATATACATAAAGCAGGCAGTCCAACAATGAAATTATGACAAAACGTCGTTGAATAAGTGAAGAGTGAAGAGCTAATAGTGTATGCAATGATTGATGAAATATTCAACCAACGATCGACCAAATAAACAATCTTCAATCTACATATTCAAGAAATAAAATAAAAATCATTTTCGCTCGTCTCTTCGACATTAGCTAGCGCGTGCAAGCGTTCATATGAGTATACGGTGAACAGTAATCAATGTCAATGTCCCAATGAAAAGAA
Source organism: Trachelipus rathkii (assembly GCA_015478945.1). Classification (NCBI taxonomy): domain Eukaryota; kingdom Metazoa; phylum Arthropoda; class Malacostraca; order Isopoda; family Trachelipodidae; genus Trachelipus; species Trachelipus rathkii. The sequence goes on from JABUQX010026449.1 coordinate 11,356, forward strand.
AATCCCTGTATTGGAATGGCAATTTTGGCTTGATCAAAACACTTCAAGACGCATGATAATAGGAAAGGGTGGGACAAGGAAAGAAACAGAAGGAAAAAAAAAAAAAAACACATTGAAAAAAAAAAAAAAACCCCCCTTCCCCAAGGAATGGAGAAGGAATACGGTTACAATTTGAAAGTAAAGGATGAGACAAACAAAGATACGCAAAAAAGTGTTAATTTCATTGAAAATACAAGGCAGTGAGAGTGAATGTGCAGAAAGAATCAATTTTCCTTTAGAACAGAAGAAATGGACCAAAATGTCACTCCAAAAAAGTAATCCCGAGTATAACACCCACACCCACACACACACTACAAACCACACCACAAATCGACTTCTGTCACCAAAAAACGTTGTTGATCCAAGTAAGTTACAACGCCAAAGAAAATACTGGAGAGACAAACAGTCAGAGGAGCATTTTGCTGCAACACAGAGGTATAGTCTGCATTGGTTTCGATGGAAAATAGATAAACACTTGTCATACTGATGATGTGGCTAGTAAATTAAGAGAAGACATTCTGCTACGTGCCCATTTTCCAGATGCGACTGTTAACATCGATGCACTTAGCCCCTAACTCAGGAAGAATCACGATTGTATTTAAATGAAATTCTGATATGAACGAACAGATCTACAGAGACTCTTTAAGAGACAGTGAATTTGCGAATGAAACTCCTTAATACGGGTAACAAGAATGGTAATAAAAACCTGTTGGAGTTACAATCTGAAAGACCACTTCAATGGCTCATATGCATGTTGCATTTTAATGAACTGCCACTCAGGAAGTTATTTAGTGTTGTTTGATGGGAAGACAACTGGCCCATCGTCACATGAAGGACCTATAACCAAACTGCTTTCATTTGATCCTCAGACCAAACCCATCATTAATTTTCAACCAATTCCAGGCTCTGTAGTTGATGTTCCTGAAACAGTTACGAAAGATCTAAGTTCTGACCAGCTGTATTTACTAAAAATCTGTTATTGATTCAGCAAGGTAACAGAAAATGCAAGAATCAAATAATATGCTTATTTGAAAACTGCACAGCCGGGTCCTTAAGCCAATGCAAGGTGGCTAACTATAAGCTAACAGACCTGCTTCGATGGTACGTGTTTTCAGACAGAATCTCGTCTTATCTGATGATCTGAGCGTTTGGGTACGATTGCGTAACTGAACTTCTATGCCCCCCATATGGTGCTAAATCCGCTCCACCCTTCTGTCAGATTGTGCATAGAATTTTCACTGAGTGGTATCACGTATCAAAAACTTTCTCCTGAGGATCAGAACATCATTTCTCCAGTGCTTCCTAAACAAACTCCTATTTGTCATCCAAGAAAAACTTTCTAAGCTGTGTTGCGATGAACGGGAAAACAATAAGATAAGAATTTTTTCATGTCAACAATTTTTCAAGCAACGAAAGAAAAATTTCCTCCAACCAAATGTGCAACTCGGCTGTTTCAAAATAGCAGACTATAACGTCAATCCAAAACCGCACTCCTAATGGTACTGTAGACTGGGGATACTCCTATCAACCCCCCCCACCCACCTCTTTCTATGAGAATTAGTGATGATAATTTGGTTAGTAATCAAACAAAATTCTCTACCAAAGATCCGTGGTCCATTCGTCGATTTGAAAGAAATGTCAAAGATTTTTCCGCTGTTTCTAGTAGGGTCGTTGGTCATAGCTCTCGACATGGTGCAATTACTACAAACAAACATCCTCGAAATCGAAATTACCTTCAGTACATAGGACAAATCTGATTTTTCTATGAGTTTTGTACTAATTGCAGGTTGTTTGCATGTAAAGAATGTAAGAATTTTTAAGCTATACTGTTATTCTGAGCTTATATATTTTTGTTAAATAAACAGATTCAGGCAAGTGGGTATGAAAACTAAATCTTGAAGAATTACTTTAACACATTTCAGTTTGTATCTGAAGTGAGCACCAAAATAAAGTTGTTTCAAATCTGCACTAACAACATTTGTATTTTTTCAACCACTTAATATTATATTTATATATTAATATATATATATAATTATACATATAATATATATAGATATTATATATATAATAAAATAATATATATATATAAAATATATATTATATATATATATATATAATATATAATATATATAACATAATATATATATAATAACATATATATATAATAAATTAATATATCTATAATATATATATATATTAGTATATAGTATATATAATATATATATATATAATAGTAGAGTTTAATTTTTTATATAACTTATATACCAGGGATGGCACGGAAAAAATCAATTGATTTTTTCAACAGATTTTTTCATTTGATTTTTTGCTCCAAAAAAATCGTTGATTTTTTGCTTGTTTTGATTTTTGCTTTTTTATATATATTTTATTTTTTTTGTGATATTAAAAGTGATTAAAATTTCAAATAGAATCAAAAAATTAGAATATAATCATCATAGCAAGGCACTTCTGTTTCAATTTCTACACTTTAAAAATGTCAACAAAAGATCATGTTTCAAACAGTTCTTATTATTTCTGATGTAATATATTACATTGTATCAAATAACACTCTTAGTATTCTGTTTCATGTGTCATAGACTATACCTATTAGATTTTGAACCAGATATAGGCCTAGGGTTAAGATAATACTTAATCGAACTAAAAAAAAATTGTTTACAAATTATATTTCGCGTAACGTCACGATTCTCAAAAAATCCAAAAAAAAATCCAAAAAACCAAAAAATCAAAAAAATAATTGATTTTCTCAAAAAATCCAAAAATCCCCAACCTGCATATATATATATATATATATAAAATATACAGTAATATATAAACTATATAATATATAATATAATTAATATATATATAATATATATATATAGTAATATATATATATATAATATATATATAAATATTAATAATATATATATATAATATAATATACTATATATATAATATATATATATATAATATAAATACATATATATATATATATAATAATATATACATATAATATATATATATAGTATTATAAGTAATATAATATATATATATATATTAAATATATATATATATAATATAATAGTTATTATATATATATATATATTATAATATATATATATATTATATATAATATATATATATAAATAATATATAATATATATATATATATAATATTATATATAAATAACTATATATATATATAATATTAATATAGTATATATATAATATAATAATATATATATAATATATATATATATATAATCATATAATATAATTATATATATATATATATCTCACTTTAAGGGTTATTAGACTATAGGTCTTTAGATCTTAGGTGTCCGTGGTCAAACTTTGACCAAAGGCACATTCCAAAAGATTTTTTTACGCCAAATCCTAAACACAATTCGCAAATCTATATATCCTCCTCTACACCAATTAAGCCAGTTCAGTGTGTTGACAGATACTGGAGCTCTCCCAGATGTTTTATAAGACTTTCTTTATTCACCCAGCGTTCCAAGACTACTATGGAACAACCACGAATTCATTGGTGTCCACATTCTCTGATTCGTGTTGTGAGTCTTTGATATTTTAGTCTCCTTCCCTTTCAATATGCCACCACGTTATATCATATTGGGACTCCCACTTCCTATAATATAACCACTTTTGATCCTTTTTCTTTGCTACAATTCCGGTCTATTATGGACTACTGCCTACAATCTGTTGGCGATGACAGAATCAAAGAGTTGCAGCACCTCTCATTTCTTTCCATTTCCGGGGGATTGTGTTTCCAATAGTTGCCCGCTTCTGTCCTGATATTGTATTTTGGCCAAATTTAAAGGGATCTAACCTGCAAATAGTGTGATGACCTTCAGTGTATAGATTCTATTAGCAAAGTCTGACATCCTCCAGAAGTGAGGACAGACTCTGTGTCTTGTCGCACACTCTACAATTTGTCCGCTGATGTTCCCGTCTTTCTTATGCTTCGATGCCCATCTGTCCAATTGTTTCTATCTGAAGCAGCGTATAATCTAATCCTTTCCTCTTCTGTTGCAATCGTCTCCTATCGGAGTAACTCCCATGATTTTTTCCTTATCTACTATAACTTCGGTCAATGATTTTCTTGTATCTTTGCCATTGCTTGTTGTCCCTCCACTGGTTTTATATTTGCTTCTTCCTCTCTGCTTCGAATTATGTCTTTTTAATATTTTGGGGGGGTCTTCTCCTTTGCGTTTGTTCTTCCACCTTTGGACCTGATCCCGCTCTAATAGTCGTTCGCATTCATTGTAGTCCCGTTTTCCTTTTAAATGTGAAGTGTTGTTGGCTGTGCCTCTTTCATGTTGATACCCCACGGAGGGAACTTGTTTTCTGTGCTTTCAGGTATTGGCCCAACCCTATTATTTCTCTTTTGTATATATAGTCTATCTCCACCAACCCCATGCCTCCTTCTCTACGTTCCGTGTACAATCTAGACAAAATCTGTCCCCTATATATCATTTTGTGGGCATTTAACATTTTTCTTGTTTTAATATCAATTCTATTAAGATCTTCCTGGAACCAGTCTATCACTCCGCAACTGTACAGGATGACAGGTACAGCTAGTGTTTTAATGGCCTCTATTTTGTTTTTAGCACTTAACTCCGATTTTAATATTGCTTTGGTTCTTTTTAAATATTCTCTCTCCAGCTTCTCTTTCATTATCTAAATGTTTTCTAGTTCCTTCTCCCGATCCGCCACTGCCCAGATATTATAAGTATTATTCCTGCATTCGTTGCCTATGAATGGTGTCATCAATCGTTAGTTTTCATTTCCGTTCGTCTCCTTCCGAGTGTAAAGAAGCAACACTTATCGCAGACCAAACTACATACATCTACTCGAGAACTTCTCACTACCACCACCTGCAGAATTGCTCTCTGTCTGTTTGGGGCGTAATACTTTTATATAGGGTCATCCAGTATAAAAAGTTGTGAAAAATTTGCTTGATTTTTCGTTATCGTGGTTTATTCTATAGCCGTTGTCATTTGTTTATAAATTGCGTCAAAGGGTTTTAAATGGCAAATGAAGAGCATGGAACTAGACGAATCCCCCTGGAAGATAACCTCTTATGTTGATTTTTTCCAACTCAATCAATCCCTTCTCATACTTTAGTTTTAAGTTGACCCTCCATTGCCTCATTCCTTCTTTGACAAAATCTACTATTTTTTTATTTATTTTGTATATTTTTAATACTTCTAGTATCCAGCTATGGGGAACACTGTCATATGCCTTCTTATAATCTATCCAGGTCATGCTAAGATGTTTCTGGTTCCTCCAACTATTTTCAAGGATCATTTTGTTGATCAACAATTGATCTTTTGTGCCCATGCTATTTCTGATGCATCCTTTCTGTTCTTCATTTATTATATTATTATTCTCTACATGTTTGTATATTCTAGATGCTATTATTGCTGTTAGTGTTTTGTAGATGGTAGGTAAACATGTTATAGGTCTGTATTTTGTTGGGTTTTTGGTTTCTTCAGATTTTGGTATGAGGTTAGTGTCTCCTATTGTCAGCCATTCTGGAATGGCTTCTCTTCCAGTTAACAATCTGTTTATACATTTTGTTAGGGGGCTGATAAGTACTGTAACCTTCTTTAGCCACACATTCTGAACTTTATCAGGTCCCGGTGCTTTCCAGTTATTGAGCTTCACGAGGACGTCCTTTACTTCTTTCTGACTTATTTCCCCAAATTCCATTTCATTAATATTATTTATTTGCGGGTCATTCACTATTTCTTCCTTCCACTCCGCTTCATTGTTATGATGTCTTTCGTTTTCGTAGATGTTTTTCCAAACTCTTTCAATCTCCTCTTTTCTTGGAGGTTCAGTCACTTTAATTTCATCGTTTCTCAGTTTTCTGTACAACCTTCCAGGATCTTGCTTAAACATTCGATTTTGTTCTTTTTGTTTTTCGTTTCGTTCATATCTTCTTAATCTTTTACTTTTTGCTGCAAGACTTAATTTTCTTCTAGTAATTGCAT
>JABUQX010026450.1:0-5000 GCA_015478945.1 Trachelipus rathkii
TAATGAGATAGATATATATATATATATTTATATACATTTCTTTTATATTTTTTTTTTCATTTATTTTTTTGCGTTTTTAATTTATACTTTTTTCAATATTATTTTTTATTTCCTCAATTTATTTATCTATTTTTTATATCCAGTGATTTAGAATGATGAGGCCAGGTTGCTGTTATTCTAGGCTATATGTATATTAGATTATTTTACATTGATATATCATATGTGTTTTATTTTATTTATTTACCATCATAAAAATAATATACTTAATTCACATTCACTAATTAGAGACTATTGATGTATAATGAATTGTAATATAACTTTGTGAATGTTCTGTCATATTGAGAGTTGTAAATAGAATATAACAGTTAAATTTCTCAATATGAAAAATTTGTCGAAATTACGAATCACTTAGAGATCGACTAATATATCTTAATGGCTTTATATGATTCTTGCACATAGAATAATTTCGTCATAAAATTAAAGAACATAAATACTCACCAACATATCAAGAGATAATAATGACATAAAAAATAAGGTGAAAGAGAAAATGATTTAAAATATATTTCTGCTTTGTTTATCATTAATTATTTTTTTAAATTAATGACCAAGAGAAATATAAAAAAGACAAAATCGACAAAATATATAATAACAGCTGAAATATGTAATACTAATATAAATAGTGGAAAATTAGACAAAATATTGAATAATCAACAAACTATCTGTGAAAATTACTTATTATATTAATAGATTTTTGAAATATATTGAAATGATGTAAAATAATATATAGGAAAAGTGAATAAAAATCATTATACCATCCAACAACAAGAAAATATTATCGTAATAAATGAAAAAATTTATTCAGATAATAGATAAAAAGAATCGAAATGAACAAATATCGTAAATGAAAAATATCGAAAAGCAAACTAATCTGAAAATGACAATGTATAATATAGAAATTATGAACATACATATATGCGAGAATACGGACGAAATATATCGTAATTGAAATAATATAAAATATATATAAACATGAAAAATAATATCGATAAATAAAAAAAAAATTTCGATAAAATATTAATTAAGAATGAAATAATTTGATAATATTTTGGAATAATTGCAGTTATGAAGGTGAAGCTGCATATTATCTCAAAGGGGTTCAGTATTCATATATTGAACGTAATATTATTATACAAAATTTTCTTCCTCTGGTGGTATTAATGATAGGTGCTGAAAACCCTATATATTACCATATATGTTTCTTCATTGATAAAGGTGAGATTATAATATTTTAGTATTTATAATTCAACTTCACTACCAACACCCCACCGTATATATTATTATGACAATACTCACATAATATATAGCTGGAAATGGTGTATGTATTAAATAAATATAAATAAATAATAATATATTATATATATATATATATATATATTACAATACATATATATATTAATATATTATAATATTAATTAATTATATATATTATTATATATTAATATATATATATTATTAATATTAATATATATAATATATATATATTAATATATATATATCATATATAATATATATCTTGAATATTAATATATATATATATATATATATTATATATATATATATATAATAAATTAATATAATATATATATATAATATTATATATAATTAATATATATATAATGAGAACGCTACTCATTAGCTAGCATGAAGGTTGAGTTGCCAAACTTCTCATTTAACAAGTAAAGTACTGCATTGGTTCAATATTACCTCTCGAGCGTAGGCAGTTGGAAGTTTTTTATCTACCTATGGGGGGAGCAAGAATTTATAATCGATACTCGTATACTATACGTTGGTGTGCACTTAGTGAGTAGTTTGGTAATAGCCGTGACTACTTAAAAGTTCGTGAGATTATTCCTTGTGAGTCCCTATATCACCGTGTTTTAACCTATACTTATATATATATATGAAATAATCGATACTCAAAGTCTCGGTGTTTTAAAATACGGGGAAGCACACAAGCGAGCAAATTATTAAACCAGGATCAAGTCGTTGTTTCTTTAGATAATAAACAATTTTGTAAGCTCATTAGCTCTTTAAAATTGCTTCTCGATTCAAAAACTTTTTTTCATAAATCAATTTTTTAGTGAGGGGGGTGATGAAGTAGGGAGGACTAGTTGAGATGGTAGGGAGATAATTATTATGTGGAGTGAGGGTCAAGCAGAGAAAGAAAAAAAGTACATAAAGTTTGATTTCTTTTACGTTTTTCTAATGCCATAATTATTTTTATCTAAATTTATATTTCACTTTGAATATAAATAAGTTAATTGAAACTTTTGAGTTTTTAGCTCACTGAATATTTCTTTTTATAAGAATTAATTGTATATATTGACAAGAAGTTATTAGTATAAAAGTGGCTGTTATGATTAGTGATTATTAGGTTTATCAGGTTAGGTTTAGGTTTAACGTGATATTATAGGTTAGTGATATAGGTATTAAGTACGTGAGTTATAGGTTAAGGTTTAGGTAGTTTAGGTTTGGTTTAGGATTTTGTCGTTTTAGGTAGTATAAGGTTAGGTATAAGTGATTTGGTTAGGTTAGGTTTAATGTTAGTGTTAGAGTTAGGTATTTTAAGAAGATGCTACCTGTCGGGCCCCCAGGGCCGCAATATGCCGGTGTTCCTTTTTGGCAGTAACCTAGCTATCTCTAGGTTAGAATTTCGGCCAGCGCTGATTAGCCGTCATATGTATCTTAAAAACTATTAATGCTTCAAACCAACTAGGTACGAGAGAGTACATGTCGCAGCACCACGCGGAGCACTCGTAAATTAGTGGTATGGCAATATGACTTATGTGATTTACTACTCAAAAAAAACTTTTGGAAGCAAATATTACTATTTATATATATAGCACACTCACTCACTCACCGCAAAAACCTACAATAGCTCAGCGAAAGGAATACCATTTTGGATTCCAGCTGGAAAATTTCACATAAGAAAATGTAAAAAACATATAATAAAATAAATTTTGTTAATAATTATAGTAATTTATTGATCAGAAGGCCTATTTAGAGACCTTTTTTAAATTGGTTTCTCGTTAAAATAAATAGACTTCTATTAAATTTTGCTTTATACGCAACTGGGGGCTCGAGCCGAACGGGGAACATAGGGGGACGGTTTCCATACCCCGATAGGGAGGGGCGGAGGAACCCCGCGCGACACCCAAAGATACCATAAGAGCGGGAGTTGCGGGAGACCCTCGCCCGGAGGGGGGGAATTAAGTCCTACCCCTGTAGTGTTCCCGGAAGGCCGGAGACCCGACTGCCTGCCATCGTTGCGGTATACCTTGGGTATTCTTTAGTAAAAAAAAAAAAAAAGCAAAATTTAATAGAGTCTATTTTATTTTAACGAGTAACCAATAAAGGCGTCTCTAAATAGGCTCTCTATCATATAATATAATTTTACAATAATTTTTTTTTTTTTTTTTTTACATTTTCTTATGTAAAGATTTTAAACAGATTCCAAAATAATTGTATTCCTTTTCGCTGTAGCTATTGTAGTTTTTGAGATATATATATATATATATATATATTTATATATATATAATATAATATATACTATATATAATATTATATATTATATATACGTATGTTATAACTGTTATATATATTCTGATATAGTTTTTTTTTTTTTTTTTTTGTTTTTTTTTTTTTTTATATATTTTTATGTCGTTATCGTCTCGCGAGACTCAGCCGTACACTCTCGATAGTTCGAGGATCCACGTGCGCGCATGAAGAGTGTTGTAGCACGCTTGTGATCCATCATAAGAATATATTGACTGTATTACACGCATGATGATAATGACGCTAATCAGCAGACGCTGACCAGGATTTTTCTGTCCGAAATTAGTGTTCAAATGCCTTTACACGAAGGTGTAATGTGTTAAAAGTTATTATTATTGATTACAGGACTTACGGGCTTAGGATAAGGCATAGATGTTTATGATATAATTATATATTGTTAATGTTATTGTTTTTGATTATTAATTATACGTTTATATTATTATATATTAGTTTTATATATGTTATATAAGAAAATAATTTTTTTTTTTTATCGTATGTGAATTATAATATTTATATTAACCGTTATAGACCAACATAATAAAAAAAAAAAATAGTTAAAAAAATCAAAAAAGCCAAAAAATGTCAATTTGTTTTTAAATAACTTTTAAGTTTACTATTATAATAAGAATTATTATAATTCGCATATGTAATGTTATGTAATAATGTTACCAATTTATATATGTGCAGTAATCTCAAATGCATCAAAATAAATTTAAATGCAGATTACTCTGTGAGTTTAAATGTTGGTATGATATACGTCATAATACTCACTACTACTACTACTACTACCTACTACTACTACACTACTAACTAAATAATAATAATAATATTGATAAATAAAAATAAAGTTCAAACTAGTTACCTTTTTGCAAGATAAAAAAAAATACTAATAATAAATAAATAGCTGTAATAGTTTTAGTCATCCGAAAGATGAAAGCTATAAATTCAAAAATATGCCAAACTTGATGTATTTGCTATGGAATATTTTTAAAGCTGATCTTCTCCTTAATTTCAGCAATCTTTTAATTTAAACATAGAATAGATACTGGCACTACATACTACATACATACATAATACATACATACATACAAGACATACACACATAATACACGTACAATACATACATACATACATACCTACATACAGTACACACATACATAATACATCATCATACATGCAATACATAATACATGCATCATACATCATACATACATACATACATACATACATACATAATCCATACATACATAATACATCATACATCATACATACATACATACAAATACATACATATACAAATTTGAGTAAACCTAACCAGCCCTAAAATTTAAAGTCGACATGTTTCGATATCTCATTGTGTAAGTTTTATCAGAATAAGTGAAGAT
>JABUQX010026450.1:12500-17500 GCA_015478945.1 Trachelipus rathkii
ATTATTATTATTATTATTTATTATTAATTATTATATTATTATTATTATTATTATTATTATTATTATTATTATTATTATTATTATTATTATTTATTATTTATTATTATTATTATTATTATTATTATTATTATTAATTTTTATTATTCAGTAGTATAGGTCAGTAAAGTAGTAGTAAGTTGGAGTAGTAGTAGTAGTAGTGGTAGTAGTTAGAGTTACGTATCGTGATAAAATCTTGGAGTGGTGTTAGAGTGGGCGAGGTAACTCTCTTGTATAAAAGTTACGTCCACTGGGTCCCCGAAGGGGGACCCACCCCTAAAAAAAAAAAATTAAATTGAAATCGTAAAAGGCTGAAATTTTGCGGTGAGAGGATTCAGGGGTGTAATTTTCTACGAAATAATTGGTATTGGAATTCTGAGGAGTTGGCTCCGGCCCCGGTGCTGGAGCCGGTGCGAAGTGCCAAGTTACATAAACATTCGTATAACAACAATGTTGGTGTCCTTTTATATAGGTTATCGAGTCTGTAGATTTCGAAAATAATGGGTTTCAGAACCATCAAAGAAAAAAGAATAAATAAATAAAATAAATAAATAAATAAATAATAAAAATTTCTTATCTTTTTGTTTATAACTTTACAAATTTTACGTTTTTAAGCATACCCTAAACAGTAATCACTAATCAAACCAACTATCCAACCTCCCTCCTGACCTTCTGTGATCTATTGATCTATTGATTAAGGTCAAATTTTTACTAAAATTGTAACGTTTTACATACCCTAAAGCAGTAAATCACTAAATCAAACCACCATCCAGCCAGCATCCGGCCACCCTCATGACCATCCTTGATCTATTGATCTATTGATCTATTGATCTATTGATTCAAGTCACATTTCGAGTATCATTTTGAATAAACATAACATAAAATAAGTTCTTTAATACAAGCATCAATCAATATTCTTGACGTAACAAAGTTTTTCCACATTCAATAAAGATTACTTAACATCATCTGAACTATGAATACTAACCCACAACGAAAACTTACACATCTTAAACATGTAGCACTCAACATTAACAAAGTTCCACACTTAGCAGCAGTGAAGTAACTAACAAAGCATACAAAGACGCAACCTATTCACACTTTTTCTAACATATCACTGATATTTTTACATTAACATAGTAACATTTAACAAAAATTTACCACAACCGTGTGTAATTATCATACAGATCAATGAGTATACTCTAACGTAACAAAGTTTTCACATTAATAAAGCCTACAACATAGCATCAACTGAACTAAGAAAATAATGTACAATGAACACAAACCTAACACATCTTAAGCAGGAATTCAACAAGTCAACATTTAACCAAAGTTCCATCACTTACACAGTAAGTAAACTAACAAGCAATATACAGACCAACCTATTCTTACTTTGTCAAGCATACTCGTCTAACATAAGATGTTATTTCCACTAACATGGTAATCATTTAAACTAAATTTATCCAACATCTGGGTTATTATCATACAACAGCAGCGAAGTATGCTAACTACAAAGTTTCCACATCAATAAAGCTAAAATATCGTTACATGAACCAAGAAAATAATGTACAACGAAAAACTTAACACATCTTAAACATGAATAAGGCAAGTTCACTATACAAGTTTCCACCACTTAGCTATGCAGTGAAGTAAACTAACAAAGCATACAAATACTCACATATTCAAGACTCATTCATACAGTATCACTGATATTTTTCAAGCATTAAATACTAACATTTAAACAAATTTACTATAACCACCTTAGTGTAACTATCAATATAGATCGACGAAAAAGTTTAGCAGTCGTACAAACAGTGTTCACGATTATAAGCTCGAGCATAGCATAACTGAACTAAGAAAATAATGTACAAAGGCAAACCTAACACATCTTAAGCAAGAATAAACTGCTAACATTAACAAAAGTTCCACAACTTAACAGCCCAGTTAAAGAAACTAACACAGCATCACAAAGACGCAACCTACTTCTTACTTTGCCAGCATATCTCTAACATACGATGTTATTTACCTAACATGGTATATTTATACTAAATTTATTTCACAACATTGGTTAATTTATCAATACAAAAGGCAGCGAAAAGTATGCTAACGTAACAAAGTTTCCACATCAATAAGCTAACATATCATTTACATGAACCAAGAAAATAATGTACAAAGACAACCCTCACCCCTTATGTACCAATAATCACACATCATTAACATAATTCCACACTTAACACCAGTAAGTAACTAACATTACATACAAAGACGCAACCTATTCTTCTTTGTCAAGCATATCTCAAACATAACACAATGTTAATTTCACACTAACATGGTAAATAATTAACTAAAATTTATCACAACATTGGTTATTTATCATACAAAGCAGCGAAAGTATTGCAAACGTAACAAAGTTTCCACAACTCATAAAGCCAACATATCGTTACATGAACACCAAGAAAATAATGTACAAAGATAAACCTAACACACTTAAACACGAATAAACTGTCAACATTAACAAAGTTCCAAACTTAAACAAGAGTAAAGTAACTAACATAGCATCCAAAAACGTAACTTATTCTTACTTTTTCAGGCATATCTCTAACATACGAGACCTTTCATCTTTTACTGGTCGTCTGAAACACTTGGCTCAACATTTTCAACAACATGGGTAATCACAGTCATTTACCAATATAGCTTTTAACGTAAATATAAGTTACATATCAATAAAATAAACCCATAGCGTAACATGAACTAAGAAAATAATGTACAAAGACAAACTTAACACAACTTACATACGAATAAAACTGTTAACATTAACAAGTTCCACCGAGTTCTTTATATACTAATCAGTGAATATATGCTAACATCAACAATGTTTTTCACATTAATAAAAGCAACATAGCAATCATATGAACTAGAAAAATAATGTACAACGACAAACTAACACATCTTACGTCCTAATAAACTGTTAACATTAACCAAGTTCTCACTTACAACACATGTAAAAGCTAACTAACTTTACAATACAAAACGGTAACCTGTTTCCATACTTTTTCCAAGCATATCCTCTAAACCATATTAACGTTTAATCTTACATTCTGACCACAGTAACATTTTATCAAAATGTGTCAATAACCATACCTAACCAATCATCAATAACCTAACGAGTAAAGAGAATAAAGTAAAGTTTTTTAGAACTTATCTCGTTTTTAGATCGCGCCTCTTCAGAAAATAGCCCAACATCTAAAACATGACAAATGATTTTAAGCTTTAACTATTGCATAAAGTGATGCAAATACTTATTATATTTGACCTCTGGTAGGACATAACAAGCAATTAGCTCGCCATTCGGTTTACGATTAAATATAATTGACACATCGTTGGGAATAACGAAATCCTCGTGAAGATATCAACACAAGCGTAGAGATGCAGGGAGATGTCATCGTATCAACACAGCAAAAAACTATCCTACTGAAGAAAATAGTGTATGTAAACATCCCTTAAATGTAAATGAGATTCTTTCTTTCAACCAATCAGCTCGAGAATTTGCTCAAACTCCTCCCACTGAACCATATCAGTTCAAAAGGGTATATATTCTTGTTCGACAACAACAACAACAAAACAATGCCATTCACAATCATAAGTTCTTTATATACTAAACAACGAATATATGCTAACGTAACATTGTTTCACATTAATAAAAGCTAAACATAGCATTACCAGAGCCAAGAAAATAATGTACAACGACGAATCTAACACAACTTAAAGCACGAATAAACTGTTACATTAAACAAAAAGTTCTCCACACTTAACACCTGTACAGTAACTGACATTGCAGTACAAACGTAACCTAATTCCCTACTTTTACACAAACATATATCTAACATATTAACGTAATTTTACATTGACACAGCGTAATTATTTAGCAAGAATTTTATCATAGACCCTTGTTTAATTATCATACAGTGACAGTGAAAGTATGGCTAACGTACAAAGTTTCACATTTAATCAAAGCTAACATATACCACTGAACTAAACTATGATGTACATACGACAAAACCTAACACACCATACGTACGAATACACACATAACATTAACAAACTTTCGGCACTTAACAGCTAAAGTAACCTAACACATCAATCAAACGTAAACCTATTCACCACTTCTTTACAAGCATATTCCTAACATATCAATGTTAATTTAACATTAACATCATAATTTTACAATAAGTTTTAAGGGCATAAACCTGTCTAACATCATACCTCGACAAAGAATATAAAGCGACGTAACAAATTTTTACATCAACTTCGTAATATTTAACAAAAAATTCATCATAAACATCGTCTAAATATCATATTCCCCAGCGAATAATGGCAAACTAACAAAGTTTTAACAAAACATAACAAAAATAACAAAATTTTAACCTGACATAACATAAACAATAAGTTCTTTGGAATAAAATATTAAAGTAACCGTAATAGTTTAACCGATTTTAAGCAGTAAAATCAGTAAATCAGTAAAATCAATACCACTATTCCATTGCAGTCCCTACCATCCCACCCGCGTGAATCTAATTGAACTATTGATGTTCAAGTCATATTTGAGCATCATTTTGGATAAACATAATAAAAATAAGTTCTTTATTACTGACCTATCGAAAACCATGTTAACCAACAAAAGTTTAGCTCAATTAAAGCTAACATATCATAACCGTACTAAGAATATAATGTACAACATCAAAACCTAACACCTAGCGTATGAATAATCAGCTAACATCCTGAAAATTTCCCTACTTATCAAAGGTAAAGTAGCTAACACGTCATACATACTCGATATGGTTCCAACTTTTCGCGACACATATCAGCAACAGCTAAAGCAGTATTATCTAACAAAAATCCCTTAACAAAGTGGACCATCTCCTACTTAAAGATTAACACATTTAACCTATGAATTGGACACTTATCTC